>CAWUFW010010779.1:550000-667352 GCA_963921515.1 Calotriton arnoldi | reverse complement strand
ATTCACTGAAAACACCATAGGTTTTAGGGACAGTTATAGTTAGTTGGACATTGCACTCGTACAAAACCCGTGAAATTCCCCGTTATAGTTAGTTCAGCTAACTATAACTCGCGCCCGCAATGCACTGCTGATGACGTCACATATTACATCACTCATGACATGGTCAGTGACATCACTGATGACATCACTGATGACATCTCAAATGACATCACTGATGACATCATCCAGTGACTGTGTGTTTCTGTAAAGTTTAAATATTTTTAATATATATAGGGAAAGGCGTATTGAAGAATGAGTGGGTGTATAAGTGTGTGTATGGATGATTTAGTAGGTGCGTGACTAATTCTATAAGTGAGTGATTAAACGTATCTTACTGAATGCATGGGTTAGTGACTAAACTGGGTTAATGTCTGTATCTGTCTGTTGCTGTGTAAGTGGCTGCATGGGTTTGTGAATAGCTACATGAGTGTCTATAAGAGTTATTGATTTGTTGTCTGAGTATCTGTATGGGTGCCTGAGTGTTTGTGTGGATGGGGTGTGTGCGACTGTGCATAGATGTGTGAGTGGGTGATTCACTGGGTGGATGGTTTCAAGAGTGCATCTGTGATAGACTGTATGGGTGGGTAAGTGTGTGTAAGAGTGTGTTAGTGAGTGAATGTATGTCCCAGTGGTACATGTGTGAGTAACTACATATGTGAAAGGCAGTATATATGTGTATTGGAGTATATAAATAGCTATAAGCGAGAGTGAGTGATTGTGATAGTGGCTGTATGGATGAGTGTGTGCTTGTATCAGTGATTGTATAAGAGCGTAACAATGTGCTAGTATTTGTATGATTAAGTGAGCTGGTGTGTGTATAACTGTATAGGTGAGTAAATAGCAGTGTGTTTAATTATTTGCATGACTGACTAGGTGTGTGAGTACCTCTATGGATGAGTGGCGGTGTTTGAGTGTCTATATAGGAGTAAGAGTGCATATGATTGTCCTGTACTGAGTGACCATAAGTATGAGTGACTGTACGGGTGAGTGAGTGGATGTGTGTGTGTAGACCTAAGAATCAGTGAGTGGGTATGTAGTTATTGGTGTTGGAGTGTCTATGGTTTTGCGAATGGCAGTCTGTAATTTAGATTGGGTGTATCAAAGGTTATATTAGGGTGTGAGGAGGTGCATCAGATTATCACGTGGATGATGTCATCAGTGATGTAATTTGAGATGTCATCAGTGATGTCATCAGTGATGTCACTGACCATGTCATGAGTGATGTAATATGTGACGTCATCAGCAGTGCATTGCAGGGGCGCGAGTTATAGTTAGCTGAACTAACTATAACGGGGAAATTTCACGGGTTTTGTACGAGTGCAATGTCCAACTAACTATAACTGTCCCTAAAACCTATGGTTTTTTCAGTGAATTTCAAAGGTTTTTTAAATGCTAATTTCTAACTATAACTTATCTGAAACCTATGGTTTTTTCAGTGAATTTCAAAGGTTTTTTAAATGCTAATTCCTAACTATAACATGTCTGAAACCTACGGTTTTTTTAGTGAATTTCAAAGGTTTTGTAAATGACAATTTTTAAATGTATTAATTGTTATATTAATTTTTTTCATACTGATTTATTACAGTTTTAGAATTTTTTTTTACATATTTTATTTTTTAAATTACATTGTAATTACATTATACATTACATTACAAAAAATACTTTCTCAGAATGAATTACTTTAGTTTAAATACTTTGCACATAGGCAATAGACTTTTAAGTACAGTTACAGTTGTTGCAATGAGCACCACATTTTCAAACACAATGCAACATTCAGCTCAATGTGAATTTCTAGTTAAATGCAATTAGTTACTTTATGGATTACTTTTCTAACCACAGGACTGGATCCTAGATTCAGTCCTGGTACATCTCCTGTAAACAGTTGAGTAAAAGCGTTTTGGTTGCAGTCGTGATTTTTAAGGAATATTATTGTATTTTAAAAGTTGACACTTAGAAACTTTTTCTCATAGAATCACCAATGTTATCCTATGGAAGGAAATTCACTTAGCAGGTAAAAACTGTTATCGTTACTTTTTCTTACTCAGTGTTGGATCCTGGATCCAGCACTGGTGCATCTCCTGTAAACAGTTGAAAGAATGCGTTTAAGTCATACAGGCGATTTTTAAGGAATATTTGTAGTTTGTGAAAATCGACACTTTGAAACTTTTCTGCTGAAAACCAGACAATGGATTCCTATGGAAGAAAATATAAGTTACTGGTAAGTACGGTTAAAATTACTTTTCAGGACCAGTACTGGGCTGAAAGATGCAGCACTGAGGTCTCTCCTGATAACAGGTGAGTAAATCGAAATTCGTATTTCGGCTGATTTTAGAGGAATATTTGTATGTTTCAAAAATCAACACTTAGAAACTTTTTCAGCAAAAAGCAGGCAATGATATCCTATGGAAGGAAATTCAAGTTACTGGTAAGTACGGTTAAAATTACTTTTGAGGATCAGTACTGGGCTGAAAGATGCAGCACTGAGGTCTCTCCTGATAACAGGTGAGTAAATCGGAATTCGTATTTCGGCTGATTTTAGAGGAATATTTTAAAGTTCCAAAACTCCACACTTAGAAGAATTTCCAAGTGAAACCAGTCAATGTTAGCCTATGGAAGGAAATTCAAGTTACTGGTAAGTACGGTTAAAATTACTTTTCAGGACCAGTACTGGGCTGAAAGATACAGCACTGAGGTCTCTCCTTATAACAGGTGAGTAAATCAGAATTCGTATTTCGGCTGATTTTAGAGGAATATTTGTATGTTTCAAAAATCAACACTTAGAAACTTTTTCAGCAAAAAGCAGGCAATTATATCCTATGGAAGGAAATTCAAGTTACTGGTAAGTACGGTTAAAATTACTTTTGAGGATCAGTACTGGGCTGAAAGATGCAGCACTGAGGTCTCTCCTGATAACAGGTGAGTAATTCGGAATTCGTATTTCGGCTGATTTTAGAGGAATATTTTAAAGTTCCAAAACTCCACACTTAGAAGAATTTCCAAGTGAAACCAGTCAATGTTAGCCTATGGAAGGAAATTCAAGTTACTGGTAAGTACGGTTAAAATTACTTTTCAGGATTAGTTCTGGGCTGAAAGATGCAGCACTGAGGTCTCTCCTGATAACAGGTGAGTAAATCAGAATTCGTATTTCGGCTGATTTTAGAGGAATATTTGCACAATGGTGAAGGGAGGGGCGGGGCCTGAGGTGACATCTGTGCAAACGCACCCCGTGGCGCGTTTTAAGTTGGGGGATTAAGTCCCCTTGAATCATGAGGGTCCCTACGGGCCAACTAGCCCACCAGGAACCTCCAGTATGCGCCAGGGGCTGCGTTGCAGAGACATGTACAGAGGCCACACCCCTTTTACACCTCTCTGCAACGCAGCTCTGTGGCGCTTTCTGGACGTACCTGTTGGGCTAGTTGGCCCCCAGGGACCCTCAGGATTGAAGGGTATTTAATTCCCCATCTTAAAACGCGCACGGGGCCTGTTTGCACACATGTCACCTGAAGCCCCGCCCCCTCCCTTCACCACTGTGCAAACGCGCCCCGTGGCGCGTTTTAAGTCGGGGATTAACTCCCCTTGAATCCTGAGGGTCCCTGGGGTGCAATTAGCCCACCATATACCTCCAAAAGCGCCACAGAGCTGCGTTGCAGAGAGGTGTAAAAGGGCGTGGCCTCTGTACACCTCTCTGCAAGGCAGCCCCTGGCGCATACTGGAGGTTCCTGGTGGGCTAGTTGGCCCCAGGGACCCCAGTATTCAAGGGGATTGTTCCCCTCTGCAAACGCGCCAGGGGCGCGTTTGCAGAGTGGTGAAGGAAGGGGGCGGGGCCTGCGGGCCCGATCGTTTTTTTTTTTCTTTTTTTCCCCCTGAAGGGGAGCTGTGTAGCCCCCTTCCTTTTTCCTATTTTTAGGCCCTGGGGACCCCATCCCCCAGGGCCTTACCCCTTTTTTTTTTAATTAACATAAAAAAAAAAAAACGGGAAGGGGGCCGCGAGGCCCCCCTTCCCTGGGCCTGTATTGGCCCCGGGGACCCCATCCCCCGGGGCATGGCCTCTTTTTTTTATTTGGAGGGGGCTGCGTGGCCCCCTCCTCAGGCCATTTAAGGCCCCGGGGACCCCATCCCCGGGGCCGGCCTTACACTTTTTTTTTATTTTTACTTTTTTACCTTTGGGGAGGGGGGCTGCGTGGCCCCCTCCGTGGCCACTTATGGCCCCGGGGACCCCATCCCCCGGGGCCTGGCCTCTCGTTGGGGACTGTGGGGGTCCCCAAACCCCCACAGTCCCGCCGGCTCCCCGTGTCCTACGGGAGCCGGCATTGCTTTACACATGGGGAGCAGCTAACATGCTGCTCCCCATGTGGAAAAGCAATCAGCTTTGGATATTGGAAGAGAGAGCAGGTTTCCTGCTCTCTCTTCCAATATCCAAAGCAGTTTGCAATGACAGGACGGGAGCCGCGAGGCTCCCGTCCTGTCATTGCAAACAGCAGTGTCCCGGGGTAGGCACCCGGGACACTGCAGGAGCCGGCCCTGGGGGTGGCGGTCCCCAGGGCCACCACAGGCTCCAGGAGGGGGCCGCGCGGCCCCCCTCCTTACATTTTGAAAGCCCGGGGAGGTGGTGGTCCCCGGGGCTTGGGGGTCCAAAACGGACCCCCATTGTAATTTTTCTTAGTGCCCCGGGGAGGTGGTGGTCCCGGGCGTGTGGGGGCTGGAGCCCCCACACAGGTTTTTCAAAAATAAAAAAGAAGCCCCGGGGAGGTGGCGGTCCCGGGGCTGCGGGAGGGCTCAGAGCCCTCCGCAGCATTATACATAAAGCCCCGGGGGTGGTGGTCCCCGGGACTTGGGGAGCCCTTAGAGGCCCCCACACATAAAATTAACCCCCCCCAGCATGCCCCCGGGACTTGGCCCACCCGGGGCCAGTGCTATCGAAGCGCGGGAGACCGCGCTTCGATTTCTTCGGCAGGATTCGCGCACCCTGAGCGCATCCTGCCGATTTTTAAAAAAAAAAAATTTTTTGCCCAGGGGGTCCTTGTGGGACCCCTGAGCAGACCTAGGGGTCAGGGTGTTTCTACCCTGCCCCCTTTGTGCGCTTTGCGCACTTGTTTCTGTCCCTCGGTTCTACCGAGGACAAAATGGCTGCCAACACTTCCTGATTTGGAGTGTTGACAGCCAATTAGCATGCAGCTCGTGATCGGGAGGGTGCGCGAATCCGACGCGGCCATAGATATATCTATCTTTTTACTTTTGATTTTCTCAGCAACTACTGAACGGATTTACACCATTTAACAAAAGGGTTCTTTCTGAACCAAGAACTACCTCTTTGCCAAATTTGGTGTAATTCCGTTCAGCAGTTCGGGCTGTAGCCGTGTCTAAAGTTTCCTATGGAAAATTGCATGGGGAAAACACGTTTTGGGACCCCCTTTTTTCTCGGCCCCCGCTTGACGAATCCCCCGAGACTTTCAGGGTAGGAGCGGACCGGAGCGCCCCACAAAGTTTGAAAATTTTACGAAGATACGTCAACCGGCAAGAGAGTTATTTCAAATAGAATGTCGCGGATTTCCTATGGATAATAGGTTGTAACTATAACTATCTACTGGCGACCGCCAGTAGATAATATATATATATATATATATATATATATATATATATATATATATATATATATATAAAAAACATATTTAAACTTTACAGAAACACATAGTCACAGGATGATGTCATCAGTGATGTCATCAGTGATGTCATTTGAGATGTCATCAGTGATGTCACTGACCATGTCATGAATGATCTAATATGTGACGTCATCAGCAGTGCATTGCAGGGGCACGAGTTATAGTTAGCTCAACTAACTATAACGGCCGAATTTCTCTGGTTTTGTACGAGTGAAATGTCCAACTAACTATAATGTCCCTGAAACCTGTGGTTTTTTCAGTGAATATATATATATGTATGTATGTATACATATGTTTAGATATATATGTATTTGTAAATATATATGTATATGTACATATATATATATTCACATTTTACTTTGTCATTGTTAATAAAACGTTTTAATATTCAATGAGCTATATGCATGTCTCTTTTCCTATTTCTTAGACATGCTGTACAGCAGACTCAAGACCGACCAATTAAAGCCCCTACACATTAGAGCCATCAAGCTAAAACCCCAACTCCAGAAAAGCTTGAGGATATGGCAGAATTGTCCCGGAGTCACCACTTTTGCTCCCTTAGGGTGCATCTTCCTCGAACCTGATATAGGGGATGATTTGGGGGCTGCCTGACTCCCGGCAGCCTCTAGAACAAAAATGCAAAGAGATTGACCTTTTAATAGATAGGGCCTGATTCACAAAAGTAAACTAACACTTCTCTGAAAGTTTATGATTTTTGATATTCACAAACTGCAACTTTAATTTTAACTAATAGGATTTTATGACTATGGAGACTCTGCAGTCGGGGCAGAGAAATCTGCACAATAAAAGGCCTTTTTATGAGGGAGTCTGCGCCCCGACTGTGGAGTCTCCGCAGTCGTAAAATTACTTTCGGTAAAATAAAACTTGTAGTTTGTTAATACCAAAATAGTGCAAACACACCAAAGTGTAAATTTACGTTTATGAATAGGTCCCATAGTGTAAAATATTTGCAGGATACCAGAAGTGTACCTGTGGGAAAATAACTGTAAGGAGCATGGCAAATACAAAAAGGAAATACCGAGGGCAGATTTACAAGCCCCTTTTTTATTTTTTATTTTTCTAAGTTTGAGTTTATTGAAAACCAGAGGAAAAGAGAAATACAATATAATGGTAACATAATAAAAATCAATTGATATCAAAGAGTGGAAAAAGGTTCAAATGGAGATACTGGTGACAATAAACAAATTATGAGTATAGGAAGGGTATAGGGAGAAAAAGGGGGGTAGGGGAGGAGAGAGGAGATACATAAGTTATGATAGGAAAATTGAAAAAGAAAATATTGCAGTTAAACACTGTATGCAGAATATATATGCAATATATAAACAGTACAATGAAATTAGATCATCAAAAACTGTAAAAAGACAACAAGGTGTAATCATGGTGGCTTCCGAACATCGACTGATGTATTAACAACATTCGTAGAGGAAACATGCTGAGAAGCAAACCAAGAGAGGTATGTGGTAAGGGGAAGCCATAACAAATCTCTTTTAATTGCAAGAGAGATGGGGGTAACATAGTTAGTATAAAGTCTGTGATGGAAACACACAGCATTCCACCAAGCTTTAACTGTTACTTTATCGGCTTGTTTCCAATTTGAAGTGATTAAGTGGAAGGCGATAGCTATGAAAAGATCTATCAGTTGAAAAGAGGATGGTGACTGGGGCCAATGAGGAGAAAGGGAACCCAAGAAAAGGTTAGATAAGGAAAAGGGTATATTGACTTTAAAAACCTTACTTATTTGGGACCAGACAGAGTGCCAGAATTGAGAAATAGGAGGGCAATCGAATAACATGTGTTTCAAATTAGCGGAGGGGGACTGACAGGACCAGCAGGTAGATGGGGTAGTAGAGGAAAAGGAAGCCAATTTCGCAGGAGAGAGCAGGAGACGCTGATAAATAAAATAAAGGGTTTGAGTGGTGCTAGCGGCTCATGAGGTTTTGTGGATTTTAAGCTATAACCTGTCCCAGAAGGAGGTCGACCAGCATTGTAGGAGATCCTGTTCCCATGCCAACTCAGTTTTTGTTTTCTGCCGTTCAATATTGGATAGTAAACACTTATAGATAGAAGATGCTGAAGGTGAGGAATCTAATAGGGGGAAAAGTGTAGAACAAGATGAAGGAAGATTCGAAATAGGAGGGAGAAGAAGGAGATATTGGCTAAGAGAGGGAAGTAAAAGATTATATTGAGTTTTAAAGGCATTAGGGAGAGAGAATTGGGATTGGAGTGCGGTAAAAGATAAAGGGGATTGATTCTCCAGGAGTTGGGAAATCCAGACCAGACCTTTGGAACGCCAAGATTTCCAATAAAAGGGACGATTGTTAATTCGTAAAGATTTATTATGCCAGATGGGTTGTTGAGATAACGAAATGATAGAAGGATAGGAAGATGGTAAGAGAGGAGATAAGAGTTTACAAGTATGAGCAATGACAGAAGGTCGTGAAGAAGAAAAAGTTTGGGTAAAAGCAAGGATTTTGGAAAAGTCAAAAGGAGAAACGAGAAGTTTTTCGATGGTTAGCCACACCGGAGGATATGTAGATGATGTGGGGAAAGCCAGCGAGAAGCTTGTTTAAGGGAAAAAGCGTAATGATAAGATTGAAAATTACGGAAATTAAGACCACCATGAAGTTTATCCTTCTTTAGCATGGACAAGGCTATACGGGGGCGTTTATTATTCCAAAGAAATTTCACTAAGAGTGAGTCAAGTTTCTTAAAATAATATCCGGGAATATGCACAGGAATCATGGAGAGGGAATAAAGAACTAAAGGAGTGAGCATCATCTTAATTGAGTCTAATCTACCCCACCAAGAAAGGAAAAGGGGATGCCACCGGTTAATGGAGTCGTTTAATGTTTTAGTGATAGAAGTAAAATTCAGTTTTAAAGTTTCCGAAATACTTGAGGAAAACCATAGGCCTAAATATTTTATCTTAGAAGGTTGCCAGGAGAAGCCTGTATGTAGGAAAGAGTGTTTAAGACATAAAACATTAAGAGGTAAGACTTCACATTTATCTCGATTAAGGCGGTAATCAGATAAATGAGAGAAAATATCAACCTGGTGTAAGAAAGGAGGGAGCGAGATAACCGGGTTAGAACAGTATAAAAGGATGTCATCTGCATAGACAGACATTTTAATTTGTTGAGAACCAAGTTGAAAACCAGAGATTTGAGTGTCCTGCCTAATTTTTGTGAGAAAAGGCTCCAGAGCTACTATAAACAATAAGGGTGAAAGAGGACATCCCTGTCGGACCCCTCTAAAAAGAGGGAAATATGGCGAGATCTTACCGTTTACAAAGATAGAGGCTTTAGGGCCAGAGTACAATAGGGAGTTCAAGGAAATCAGTTTGGGGGGGAAACCAATTCATTTTAACGCAAAAAACATAAAGTCCCAACCAATTCTATCAAATGCCTTCTCGGCGTCCAGAGCTATAGCAGCAAGGGGATAGTCTAGAGAAGAAGCCTTACTGAGGACGTTGAAAAAGACTCGGGAGTTATCGGAGGAGAGCCGTCCTTTAACAAAGCCTGATTGTTCTGGTCCAATAAGGTCCGGGAGGATGGGGTCAATTCGTAATGCTAAGAGTTTCGCAAAAATCTTATAATCTGTATTAACTAAGGAGATGGGGCGGTAATTTTTGCACAGGGAGGGATCTTTGTTTACTTTTGGGATTAAGCAGATCAAAGCTTCTTGAAAAGTTCCTTGCGAAGAACCAAGAGAGATAAAGGAATTAAACAAAAGGAGAAGAAAAAACATTGCCGACCCAACATTTTTTAAGCTTAGAAGCTTCAGCATCAGACAAATGGGTTTCTTCAAGAAGAGCAATGTCAGTTTGTAACCTAGCTAAATGGGTTAACACCCGTTGTCTCTTAATCGGGTTACCTAACCCTTTAACATTCCAAGTTGTAACTCTGAATGTAACCAAAAAGGAAAACAGAGATTAACAAGAAGCAAACAGTGTCAAATTCAATCTCAAACTTGAAAAGTAAGGGGGAGAGGAAAGCAGCAAGGAGTAGGAGAGAGAGAAAAGGAAGAAATAGGATAAAGGTATAGAGAATCAGAGAGGAAATGAGAAGAAAGCAAAGAACAAAGAGACAGTACAAGTCATACAATAATGCATAAAGAGAGAAATAATCAAACAAGTGACGACTGAAACACATACCTATAACACAGAACGATAAAGGGGGGTGGCGACACCGGGAAGTTAGCAACAGAACCAGCAGGACTCCAACGAGCTCCAGATGAATCAGGGGAAGAACAACATAAGGGAGAGACCACATAGAAGTATGTGACGAAAACGAAGGCGTAATTGTACCTGCAAAGGAAGAAAAAAATATTAAGGGAGAATGATAAAGAGATAGAGCAACAAGAAGGCAAAATAGTACAGGAAACAGCAAATGACAGAGAAGAGAATCAAACAAATAGGATACAACCAAATAGAATCATCAAGGAAAACAAATCAAGTGGAACGAGAAAAGTCCATGGCCATAGCTCCCTGTTGACGAAGAAATTCTTGCAAGGCATTCGGGTCATCGAAAGTCGTAGTCTTATCTTTATAAGTGACCTTGAAAATACAGGGATGAATTAATCCAAATCGGGCATTCATGGAGCGCAGTTGAGGTCGAAGGTCTAGAAATTGTTTGCGACGATCTGCTGTAACTTTAACCACATCTTGAGAAAAATAGAGTCTGTGACCCTCCCAAAAAATGTGTTTTTTAGATTTGACGACAGATAAAACTTGCATAAGATCAGTGTATTGTAAGAAGAACATAATAACTCCACGGGGCTTTGTTGAAACTTTGGGACCTAGCCTGTGAGCTCTCTGGATATTATGAGAAGAAATAGGAGACATATCCAAAATTTTTGGCACAAAAGTCTGAAAAAAAGTAGTAGGGTTAGAGCCTTCAATATTTTCAGGAAGTCCGTAAATCCTTAAGTTGTTTCGGCGATTTAGGTTTTCCAAATCCTCGGTTTGTTTCTTGAGCATAGAGATTTCAGATTCCAGCACAGATATACGAGAGCAAGAGGTCTGGAACGAGTCAGTCTTTTGTTCAATCACGAGCACACGTGACTCCAATGAAGACCATTTTTCATCCAGATGTTGTAGAGTTTTTTTAGTGTCCTCTATGAAAGGTTTCAAAGCGCGGATTTCCTCGAGAATAAGATCCATTGCGGGAGAGGAAGAACTCACAGGAGAAGGAGGATCCTTTTTCGTCCGCTTAGTGGAGACCGCAGGAAGTTTACTGGCAAGATGTGACTTTGGAATAGCTCGTGTTGGAAGATCAGGTTTATGAGGAGAAGAGTCTTCCATAACGTTGAGGGCGGAGTCAGAGTCTGAGTGCGTAAAGGGTTTCAAAGATTTAGAGGAGGCGCCCAGTTTAAGGTTTTTCAATCTTCCCATGGGATATCTTTGCAAAAGTCAGAGAAAGTCAGTACAGAACTTCAAATATCCTCAGGGGAACGTTATATGACAGAGGAAGAAAAACCAAAGCGTCGAAAAACAATATGACACGGTGCGGCACGTAACTTCCACAACATTGAGTGACTGACGGAAATTCGGAAGGATACGTGCCGTTTATAGGATGAGTGATGAATAGTTTAATACAGTGGAGTTCCAAGAAACAATAAGACGTGGGAGTAAAGTTTATGAGAGAGCCATGACCACTCAGGGAGAGTACACAATGATATGGCCATTCAAGACAGGCTAGTCAGAAAAAGGAGAGCACTCCCAAAGCTTTAAAATAGAAGGGAGTGGTAGAAAAGCCCATAAAAGAAGGAGAAACATGTTAAAAATGCGGAGAAAAAATATTTGAAGGAGTGGGAGGGTCACAAAATGGTGTCCAAATACATTGATGAGACCGAAAAGATGTAATGGCGGTCAAAGGAATGTGAAGAGTTAAGTTAAACACAGGTGAGGTGGAAAAATTGCAGGTTCAGGGAAAGCGCAGCATAAAAAATTGAAAATAAGGCATGCCTGGCGCTTGCAGAGCGAACGCGGCTTAGGACCGCAGCGTGAACGAAATGGCGGCCGTTGTGAGGAAAACAGCTGCAGTAGAATTACGCGCCCAAATGAATGTTATACGTTGAGAAAAGCGGGCGAAAGTGTGGCGCGGTAGTTGCAGGGCGTTCAGACCTACATTAGAGGCGAAATGAAGGTCTCTGTCCATCTGAATACCGTAGTTGCCGGAGCTCGGAACCGGAGCCTCAGGATCACGCTGCCATCTTGCGTGGCGCCGAAACCATGCCCGCCGATTCCAGATGTGCTCTGTAATCCATCAGCAGCCTGCGCGCTCACTCAGATTTACAAGCCCCTTGCGACACTTTTCGCCGCCGTTGCATCACTTTTGTGACGCAGCGGCATCATAAACAATGCGCCACGTTGCGACACATTTACAACGTGACGCATCTATGTAGATGCGTCATGTTGTAAAGCCCTGCGTCACATTATACCTGCGTCAGGTATAATGTATGCAGGGTGGGCATTCCGACGCAAGAAAGCCTCATAAAAGTGACGCAGTGAAATCTACAACATTTCACTGAGTCACTTTTACGACGCCACTGCGTCAAAACCTTACGCCTGCTTGAAGCAGGTGTAAGGAGTGACGCAGCATAATAGAAATAGGCATTCCGAAGCATTGCTGGAGTTGGGTCATGCTTGCGACACGACTACAGCAATGCGTTGCCTTTACGTCAATAGATGCGTCACGCATCTGTCAATCCTTGCGCAACGGTGCGCCGCATTGTAAATGCGATGCATCCATGTTGGCGCAAGGGTTTTTTTGCGTGACGCAAATTAACTGACGCATCTCTGCTAATATGCAGAAATGCGTCAGTTCTTGTAAATCTGCCTCCGAGTATTTGTTCACCCGCCTTCAATTGATTCAAAACTTGGCAGCTAGATTTATTTCCAATCTCTCCATTAGGAGCTCGGTACTGACCTGTTTAAATTCCCTTCATTGGTTACCAGTCTACAAGAGAGCCATTTTGAAGCTACTTTGTTATGCGCACCGAGCACTTTATGAGACCAGACCAGCAGCCCTACCTGGTAAAGTTGTCTTTCACACGTTCGCGCATGCCCTTCGACCTGAGAGTCACGCTTTGATACAATGAGGACGAATTAAAAGATCTAGAACGAGGGGTTGCTCCTTTAATTATTTGGCTGCTTTCCATCAGAATATCCTTCCTCTCTATCTATGCTTGACTTCTGATCTTTTGATTTTTCGAAGAATGTTGAAGATCTGGCTTTTCCCTCACTGATTGTGTTTTGGGACATGTGACGTTAGGTTGAATTGCTGTCTAGAACCGGGAAATCCCTTCAAGGATGACTGTGCACTTTATGAATGCTATAAATAAGTTAAACAGCAAGGTCATGTATTATTATTTTAGAGAATCTAATAGTTGTTAGGGTAAATGTTTGGACACTTATAGAATTTTGATGAATCAAACATGTATTCAATGAAGAACGTGAAGTCATGGTGCTAGTGATAGAAGTGGCCTGCGATAGTGATCACAGTGCTTTGGACTGTTCTGCCTTGCAACTTTGAGAATCAAATGCTAACAAAGGGTGCTTGGTTACCAATAAGGAGTGGTATGAGGATCAGGGCACCAGTGGTGAATGACCCCGGTTGTTACAGTTGGGGCCACCCCTTCTGCCCTCGAACCGTCTGACCCAGATTCCTGACGCAGTGTCTGCCATCTGGCTCCCTGATGCTTGAGGGGTTGACTCTAACTAAAACAAGGTGATGGATGGAATGCTTTAATTAATCTCAGTCACTGGCAATCACTCGTGCGCCATTTGAAGTGATGTGACGGAAGTGGCTGGGTAAGTTGTGTACTCAACCAGACATGCACACTATCAATCAGTGCAGATGGAGAGGAGCACTGTGTACGTCACTCATTATCAGAGCATTCTGTGGTGTAGGCTGTAGTGAGGCCCAGTGCCGCAGTTCACGTGCCACAGTACAGGTGACAAATTGATTAGTGCTACCAGAGCGAATTACCATGAAGAAGCAATTTAAAAAATACAATTATAATGTATATAGCAGTGCATGGAGGCTTGCCAGGTTTTGGTCACCACTTGAATAACCCTGATAATGAACCGTGGCCCGATTCCTAGATATTCATTGACACTGTCTGCCACCGCACTCTACGCGCACGCCTCCACGACGCAGGGATCCGAGACAAGGCCCTGGAATGGGCCACCTCCTTCCTCGCCGGCAGAACCCAGAGAGTCCGCCTCCCACCATTCCGATCCGAAGCCTCCAAGATCATCTGCGGCGTACCCCAGGGATCGTCCCTCAGCCCAACACTGTTCAACATCTACATGGCCCCGCTCGCACGCATCGCCAGACAGCACGACCTCAACATAATCTCCTACGCCGACGACACTCAACTGATCCTCTCCCTCACCAAGGACCCCTCGCCGCCAAATCCAACCTCCATGAAGGGATGAAGGCCGTCGCCGATTGGATGAAGATCAGCCGACTAAAACTGAACACGGAGAAGACAGAGGTCCTCATCCTCGGCTCCAACCCCTCAGCCTGGGACGACTCCTGGTGGCCAACGACGCTGGGAGCAGCCCCGACACCCACCGACCACGCACGCAACCTGGGAGTCATCCTCAACTCAACGCTCTCCATGGCCAAGCAAGTCAACGCAGTCTCATCCTCCTGCTTCAACACCCTCCACATGCTTCACAAGATCTACAGGTGGATCCCGACAGACACGAGAAGAACAGTCACCCAGGCCCTCGTCAGCAGCAGACTCGACTATGGGAACGCCCTCTACGCGGGAGCCCCGGCCAAGCTCATCAAGCGACTGCAACGCATACAAAACGCCTCCGCACGCCTGATCCTCGATGTACCACGCCACAGCCACATCACCCCCCACCTGAGGAACCTGCACTGGCTCCCCGTCGACAGGAGAATCTCCTTCAAACTCCTCATCCATGCACACAAGGCACTCCACAAGACTGGCCCAGCCTACCTCAACAGACGACTCCTCTTCTACGTCCCCAACCGCCAACTCCGCTCCGCCGACCTCTCCCTCGCCACCGTCCCTCGCATTCGAAGAACCACCACCGGCGGCAGATCCTTCTCCCACCTCGCCGCCAAGACCTGGAACACCCTTCCACTAAGCCTACGACAGACCCAAGATCTGCTGACCTTCAGGAGGCTACTCAAGACCTGGTTGTTCGACCAGTAGCAGCACCCCCCCCCTTTTTTTTCTCCCCCAGCGCCTTGAGACCCTCGCGGGTAAGTAGTGCGCTTTACAAATTCTGTGATTGATTGATTGATTGAATAAAAATAGCCCCATCAATCTGGACCAGCAACACTTGTGCATATGTGAGATAATGAAATGTGGGAAATACTCATGGCCTTGTGAGAAGAGGTGAATATATGTGGCATACATTCCCTTAGGCGAGAAAGGGAAACATATGCAGCAATCATGGCCATTAGAAAGTGAGACATATGCAGCATCCATGTCTATGTGAGAGCAAGATAAATTTGTTTAGGACAGGGGGAGGGGTCAAGCCTTGGATGAACATGACGGGCCCAATTCACAAAAATAATCTGAGACAAAATCCTAACTTTACGACTTTCAGTATTCACAAAGGGCATTTAGGAGTAGTAAAGTTAGGATTGCTAGCTTACACTACTCCTAAATGCCCTTTGTGAATACCGAAAGTCGTAAAGTTAGGATTTTGTCTCAGATTACTTTTGTGAATCGGGCCCGACGTCTTTTGAGTGCACCTCTGCTGAACCCTGCAACATCGACACGGGTCACTCCCTCTTCAAATGACACCTCTACTCCTCTGGGCACTGACCTGTGCAGCTTCCCTCTACAGCTGTGCTGTTGTGTTGTTCCTACTAATCTGTAGGATCAGCGTGTTTGTTGGTCAACATAAACTTTGGTTGAGGTTTCTAGACTGATTCCGGACATGTTAGCCTAGAGACCAGCTAGCAACAGTGTCAACATAAGCCCACCTAACCTTACCAGGGAGCGAATAGCTTCTGGCAACCACCGAACATGACAACCCTGACCCCTCAGTGATTGTGGAAACAGATCAGAACCTTTCGCTCAGTCACTCGTGCTTACTTGTGCTCAGAGAAATATAGAGAGAATACACATTTGAAAGTTTTCAATATATTTATTAAACCAGCGTTATTCTTGTATAAAATACATGTGCTGCAATAATCAGTAGACAGAAGCAGATGAAAGTGATTACAAGCACCGAAAGAGTGAAAAGTAGGTATAGTTCTACCATGGTGCTAAAATAGTGTATAAATGCAGGCATATAATCAAGGCAATAATCAGGCGTACTCCTACTATGCGAACCCTACTCGGTGTGTACCTAGAGTGTGTGTGGGTGTAAAGCCAAGAATTCACCCGAGGGACGATCCAACCATATTACCAGATGGGAGAGAATGAAGGACCCCGTCTTGGTCACGAACTAGACACCCCCTCACAGAGATGTCAGACTGCTGTGTGGTGATGTCTCAGCATGCAGTGACCCTCGGTGTCAGCTGAAGTGCTGAAGTGCCTCCTTTGCTAATCTTTTGGGATGTTCATTATATGTTATGGATATGTAGATACTCCTGTCGCCTCGTGGCTGAAGATAGATCGACATTTGCATACTGTGCGCAAAAAGGCCTTGCACATGGTGTTCGAGACATCGTGATAATGCTATGGAAAGCTAGATGTGTAAACAAAGTAGTTTCAGAGAAAATAATCCAACATTGCAGCGTATGCAAATATGTGAGAAAAGTCACAGCAGAAATGTTACTGTGCAAAATTAGGACAATGTAAGAAAATGTGTATCTCCGTTGCTTGGGCCTAACCCGGGCACATAACAGTGTCATGGCAACACTGTGGAGAGACTTGGTGAACCATACTCTACCCCAGAAGCTCTGATATCTGGAGATCTCCCCTGCTTGGCAATATCCAGATGCCTGGACACTTGAGGCAATGCGGGCGGAGGAAAGTGCTGGTGCTGTTGAACTAAACCACTTCCACTATCAGCAAGCTGCCCTCCTGCCTGCTGCACCTTACATGCAGTCAACACTACACCACAGACCACCGGTGATGAGCACAGGTCAGTGGATTAGTCGGTTGTAGCATTGCTGGACCTACCCATCGCTGATTCATCAAGTTTAGCGGGGAACTGTGGAGGAGCACCCACCAGCAGTTTTTAACAGCAGTCATTTTGGATTGGGCATAGCACCTTTTGATGACATCACCTGGTCCGTGGGTGCTGCCATCTTCAAATGGATCGGGATAATCAATGCTAGTCTGTCGCCACCTACAGTTGTTTTATATGAACTGCACCCTTTAGTTATCCTCATATAGGTTTCTTCTCCTTCTGATTTCCATTCGTTCAACAAACTGCAACGAGGGCCCAGCATTGGTGTTAGCCCTTCTTCTTAGGATCTAAGCAACCTGCTTTTTCTGCTTCTACTTTAGCCTCCAGAGACACACGCACCATCCCAACAGGACATGTCAAAACTCGGCTGTAAAGTACTGAGTCAAGTGTAATTTTCGGAGGCCTTACCTGGACAACGTTCATGTATACAGCAAGCTGTGGAACAAACAAAGGATGCAACCACCCTGGACACTATACTGACAGAACTAAAGGCAATTAAGGTATCTTTGGCATCCATGATACAGAAGCCATTGGCTACAGCCAGCGAACTAGAGAGCATACGCACGGATCTGAGTGTCTTCCAAACACGACTAGCATGTATGGATTAAAGAGTCACGGAACTGGAGAATTGACCCCAGTCTGGGGGGTCATAAATGTGGGGCATGCTACGTAAACTCAGAGACCTGGAAGATCGTAACTGACAGAACAACATTCAAATCTATGGTGACCCTGAGAAAGAAGAGGTAGAGGATATTAAAAACTTCCTTTCACTCTAGCTATCTACCCTCTTACTAGACCAATTGTAGCCTGCCTTTATTCATTATAGCCTGGTCATCTCTCTCCTCCAACATTTCTGGCAGCATGAGCCTACCAGTGCACAGAGCAGAAAATCACCACAACTGCAGACTATTCGATGGAGACAGGACTCACCAGGAGAAAGTTCCTAGCATTGCGACCTACTCTGAAGCTTAAAGGACACATGATGGCCTGTTTGATCCAGCGGCCATGATAGTTTGGATAAATGGCATCAGCCACGAATACACTGATCCCGCCACGTTCTACGGCTTCCTTGATGCAACTTTTGGTCTTGTGATGGACACCACAGAGCCAGTATCCTGCACTCCAATGACTCACGGACAAAGAAATCTGCAGGCTGAATTTCAACCAGCCCCTCAATGTAACAGTGCCACCTAGCTAATCGTCTCTCTAACAACCAACAATGTAAGCAGCATACGCAATCACCAAAAGATAGAGACAAATCCTGATCTCCTTAAACCATTTCGGTGCCACAGTGACCTAAACTTTAGATTTTCAGTTCACCTTTCATTATCCTTGATTATGGCCGGGCTCAGTTATACTACCTCCGCAAAAGTTAACTCGGCTGCAGCTTACAGTCCACAGACTATCAGTAGCAGCTCTAACCATTGGTATTCATTCCATTAAAATGTCACCCCAATATCGTATTTGACCACTTCTGACATAAGCTCAGAACATGGCTCCTGGAGGACTAACAGTGATTTCACTTAATGTAAATGGATTCAACAACTACATCAAACACAAAAAAGTCTTATCCTACCTAGCTAACCAAAAATCGAATATAGCTTTATTGCAGGAGACCCTCCTATCCACCACTGAATTGTCAAAACTACAAAGAGACTGCGTTGGGAAAGTGATCTATGCCGTAGGCCTACAGTACAAGAAGGGCGGCAGAGACATACTTATGCATAAAGGGTTGGCTGACCGAATACTTCGAACTTGGATTGATCATGGGGGGCTATGTGGTTGCAAAAAACTTGTGATACAATGCACCCACTTGATAGTGGGCAGTGTATATGCCTCCAATAACACCCCAAAATTACTCTTTTTTCTCACACCTCCATAGACTGCCAATGGAAACAAGATGCACTAACGGCCTTCTGGGGTGAGACTGGAGCCACACAATAGATTCAGTCCTAGATTGCACAGGTCCCCCGGGAACTGCCCGCAAAAAAGATAGAATGCCGCTTTCTGACTCTTTGAAGGATCTTCCATTTTGGACCCATGGCGTCTCATTCGTCTGAGAGATCCAGAATACACTTTTTATACTCATCCTCATGATATAGAGACGAGAATTGATTTCTTTCTCATATCTGTTTCCTTGACAGACAACCTCTCCAACTCAATTTAGTGGCCAATGATACCTCGGATCGCTCTCTGAATATGATAGAACTGGATCTGGAGATCCTCTGACCATCTAGGGGGTTCTAGAAATTTCCAGTTTGGAAATGTAAAGTCCTTGCATCTAAGAGGGTACTGCTGCAGCACCTACAGGACTGCATGATGACTATCAAGGGCACAGTGTAATCCCTAGAAACTTTATGGGTGGCCTGCAAAGCCTAAATGGGTGGTCAGCTAATGAGAGATTCTGCCTTCCAACGAAAGAAATTAACAGAGAACAGGTGTCAGCTAGAGCAGCATAACAAACTACAGCCCAGAACATTAAAGGGGAATATTACTCCACATAATAACATGTTACAATATCCCCTTCATGACGGAATTGGCGCTAGGAGTAGTAGGAGTATAGAAAATCACTGTGGTAGCAGACTAAGTGTAGCTAGTCACGTGTCTATATTACCAACAGGTTGCCTCATACACTCGTCAAAATATAGACAACCCAGTAAATCTACCCCCCTTTTTTTGTCTATATTTTAGCACATTGTAACATTTCATTCTGTGGGGTAATATTCCCATTTAATGTTCTGGACTGTACCAGGTGGGCAGCACTATGAACCGGTGGGACTATTTGCAAAACACTGTCATCCCTTCTAATTGACTGGTTGACCACAGACTCCTCATGGTCCTTCTCTTCTTTTTTTTCTTATAGGTGGAATCAGCCTCCCTGCATTGCAATAGGTGTAGTATTTATTGTTTAAGTGGGTACCCTGTTTCTTCACGTCTCTGTTTGGGCCCCACATTCTTTGTTTATATGGTAGGTACCAGCCTGATCTTGATGAAATGCCATTGACCCTTCTGGCACACTAGGCATGAAACATGTTGGCCTTACTCTACACACACTATAGCTATTAGGGTACAATATCACCTCAGATAGTGTCTCTGTTTTTAATGAGTCAAGGGACCACTACTCCATTAAAATCTCTTTGGTTCCTTTTCACCCTTTTAAATTATCTCTTCACCACCCTATTTTACCCCCTCACTTTCACTCATCATATGGCTTTATTATCAGAAGTTCTCCGTCAAACACCCCCAGTGAGGGGCCCATCAGGCATTGCAGCGCCGGCCTGATGGGGAGCGCCCAGTGAGGTGTATGAGGGCACTTTGATCTGATCATTCGGATCCCACTCGATCCGACTGTTCTGACCTGTTGTTCCATCTATCACGGCCTGTTCTGTCCCTTACTTGAGGAAGTGCACCCTCTGTGTTTACTTTATCTTGACTTTGGAGAAGTATGGGTGCAGGACCTCTTTAAATATTACTCCTTGCCCCTCCTTTGATTACTTGGTAATATTTCAGGAACCATATACTTCAGTTTGGCATCAAAACATAGCTTTTGGGGGTCAAGTAGTCTTATAGAGACAGAAAATAACTCCTCAGAGCAACCCTCCTGCCATATTCCTATTGGCGGCTATAATAGAGGAAGAAGAGACATATAGAGAAATAAAACAAATGATCAGGGTTTTTTATCTTTTTATGTGTACACTAAACAATGTTTATGATCGAAATATATGAAAAGAAATAATGTTTATCACTCCTGTTCTGAACACATTTTCATAGTTTACTTTATTCCTTTCTTTTGGCAATCACTTTTGGTACATTTGCAGAATGTTGAACATTTGGAAAGAGCATATCGACAGAGACATCTTTTTGTAGCACAGGTTTTGCAACTACATGTACGTGTATGTTCTTTGGGTAGATGCTTTAGAAATTTAGTAGGTTTTAGCATCCCATCAATATCTTCCCTACCAAATTCACATGAATCTTTCTCTACATATGCATGATCCAAACATTTACACATCTTCTGATCAAGTAGAACACTCTTTTAATGTATCCACGCAGAGAATATGACGTTGGTGGAAGGTCACTTAGCAGGACTGGTCTCTTGAACTCACTGTACCGAAGATCGTCAAATGGGTGACAGTCAGAACTCGTTTTCCACACACGCGCAAGGTATTTTTTTATGTCTTTATAATCACATTCTTCTTCTGTCTCAGCAAATCCTTTTAGAAACTTCACAGGTTCAGCAGTTAAAGCTCCAAGCTTTGTTCCAATTTTGCTCATAGTGTCATCACCCGTAAGAATATGTGCCTTGATGGGAACACTGGGAATCTCTGGGTCAAGATTGTTTTATTCAGAATATGAAGCGGGATTAAGTGTTTTTTCTTGCCTGTTCAATAATGTATCTATAACTCTGACAATCCTTGACATATGAACTTTGCAACAAATCTAAGTAGCACAGTAATACATCTGTGTCATTTGGCAGTACAATGACTCGATTGGAACTATTTGGAACAGTCCGCTCAACATGTGGCACAACACAAAGGTCAGCTTCCTCCAATTTGATTTAAGTTCTTGAACAATAGGGCCCATTCCTTTTGAGTATATTTCTGCAGGCACCAACTCCTCATTGACAATCATTCCACTTGCAATAATTGGAAATTCAGTGTTCACTGAAGCATCAGCAATGTTTTGGCAAGTTAACATCGCCAAGTTAATTTTGTTCTATGTTGTTGACTAAAATTTATCAAGTTGCACAGGTATAGGTGTTGAATTTGTGATGCAGGCATGTTCAATTGATCTACTTGTAGACATTTGTCTGAATCTCTCACATTCTTTGACAGATAGTTCAAGATAACTGTCAGAGACAATGTGCAGTTCTTGCAAGGTGCACACTGACTATGATATCTTTAAAAGAGCCTGAACGACCTCTCCAAATTTTTACATGGATGATATCTTGACCATTCACAATTGTGACATATAGTCCACATCAACAGCAGTTTTCAATGAGGACACCTTTTCAGAGTGAAATTCTTCAGGTGAAAGTTTTTTTTCTAGCTCTTTTAAGAGTTTGTGCTTTACTGGTTTGGTTGCAGCATCTCCATCAAATAATGCATTTATTGGAAGAAGATCATGTGACAGAATGACCTTGATAAATTCAGCCCTTTCTTTTGCTACATCCATCTCTGTATGTGCTTGAGAAAGTTGTTTTTTTGTAACCTGTTTTGTAGTGGCTGGTTGGATGAAACTCTTACTATGGCAGTTAAAGCATTGAAGTTTAGCTTTAGTGATTATGTCAAGCAACTTTTTTCTCTTTCAATACAAATTTCTCCTGCTTCAGTTTTGCATATAATTTTGATCCATGTTCCAGGACATCTAGTAGACGTGTCTTTATATTGTTATGCACATATTATTTGGTCACAAAGTTGTGTAGTCGCACAGGCTCAGACATTTCAAAGGGGGTTTCTGGCTGCTGCATTAAAAGATGAAGGTTGTCAAAATGTTTATTAAAGCGTTCCCCTCTCTTTCCCACAAGTTTGTGGTGAGGAACAGTTTCACGATGGTCCATTCATTTGAATTTGTCATCTCTCTGAAAACATTGCAAATAGAAAGGACTTCATGGTAAACTAGCTGCCATTAAGCAACATATTCACTTTTACGTGTCTGACCAACAATTCCCTTGGAGCTTTTCTGTGATCTCTGGATTGTCTCTTCCAGTTTCATATCTGGAGCCACAGCATTAAACCTTCCCTCTCTGTCTTTCACCACAAAATGTCTTTGGACGAATTTTCTGTAGAGGTATGGTATTCCACCTCTAGCTTCTTTACTCTTTCCAAATATCAGAACTCATATCTTAGGTAGTTTATGCAATCAAATTTGTGAAACAAAGTTATCAGTGTCTCCACAGTATTCACGTGCAGCTCCCAATCACCTTCCCGATCAGCATGTGCCAAGTTTTTCACTAGAGCTATCATGCGTAAAACATTTCCCCAGTACTTGCAAAGTTCTGATTTTTTTTCATGTTTTTTGACAGACTCTACGAACTTGGTTTTCAGGTTTTCTGATTTTGAACGGAGTGTATTGAACATTGCCTGGCTTTGCATCATGTCTTTTGAATGCAGTGCACCCTGTGCCTTGTTCACATCTGAGATAAGATATGCAAAATCTAATTTGTCATTCTTGTTTCCAGAAAGCATTCCAGCACAATGTTTCTATACCCTCAGATACGATGAGCATACCTTGTAATGAATGAACATAATGAGTTCCGCTCAATACTGACTGGACAGCTTTGCTTCCAAAGATTTCAGCCTCAATAAGTGCATCGTCTATGCCACATCTACTGAGATAACTTCATGCATTCAGCAAAGCAACTTTGTCATGTGGAAAACGTCCATCATTGGATAAAGATCATAAAATTCTACTGGATTGCTCATATAAATGTCAGTTACAATATGGAAAACACCTTCATTGCAGAACATTGGCAGGATAGGCTACTCTACAGGCTGAGCATGCACATTTTGGAAATGTTTTACAGCTGTGTATACTGTTGCGTAGTTTGTGACTGGAGATGGTATTACTGGTAAAAACCCAACCTTCTTCAGTCGGACGGTATTCTGGGAGATTAGAGCATGAATTCCAGCCCACAGAGGAACTGACTTTTCTTCATCCTTCAGTACGCACCTAATAAGCGATATGAACATTTTAGTTAAATCAGCTTTGTGGACCTCAGCATCAGGTAGAAGAAAATCCATGTCCTCAGCCACTTTGACACTTGTGGCAGACTGGGACATGTTGATGGCTGGTAGCGATTTGCCACACATTGGCAAGCCAGTTGGGTTATAGGTTTGCTGCTTTGTTTGTTTATGCCTACAGCTGCCACAGCTTGTTTTCCAGCAGCTAATTCATTGGTACAGTCTTGAAAAAGCACTATTGCAGTATCATGTGTGCTGGATGTTCAGGCAAAGAAGAGCTGTCTTCAAAATCAAAATTATTAAGAGCAGCAACTGTAAATCCTTTCCTGGTAAAGTGACTTGGAAGTGGTGTGCTGTCGGATTCGCAAGATTTTACAGCATGAACTGCTAACAAGTTCCTGCTCCATACTATGGGGCTCATTATGATGTCTGGCGGAAAGTCTCCACCTGACACGACTCGGATTCGGGTCCGACTGACAATGGCACTCCGACCAGTGTTCGGTCACATCATAATCCGGTAGTCGGAACCGCCGACCGGAAGTCGGCGGTTCCGACTACCGGATTATGATGTGACCGAACACTGGTCGGAGTGCCATTGTTCCCTATAGGCACTCGTGTTCCGCCTGACAACCGGCCGTAACACAAGCTCCTATGAGGAAATGGGGTGTTTGCAGAAACCCTGCACCCTGTTGCAGGCACCCCATGGTACCTGCCACACAGTGCGGGGTTTTACATAGGGGCTCCTTAGGTACCCCCTTGGCCATCAACCATAGGCCGCGGGGCCATGGGGGCCCTGCCAGGGGCCCCCAAAGTCACTTTCTGACAGCCTTTCCGTGTCAGACAGGCCGACACGGAAAGGCTGAAAATTGACATCGTAATCCAGAGGGCGGAAACGCTGTCCATAGGGGTGTACGATGCAGTTCCGACCGACACAAATACTTCGCAAGTCACTCGGAACCAATTTGGAATGACCGCGCAGTTTACATTCCGACTGCGAACATCGTAATTGGGGAGGTAAACCGACCGATTCAGTCAGAAGGGGTCCGACGCGGTCGAGGAGATTCCGACTGTCAGGAGGAGACATTCCGCCCGACATCGAAATGAGCCCCTAAATCATTATAACTCTTTGATACATCAATACTATTCATTGAAGTGATTGCCTCTCTACTTTTGCACTTGTCATGGATTGCGTTGGAAGTCATCATGGGCAGCGGAGTTTTCTTTTTGCTGTGATGTAATTCCTTAAACATGATTTGGAAAAGACAGTACATTTGCGCAATAAGCTTGTCGGTTCATAGGATTGTCTTCCACTTCTTTGCTTATATCTTCAAAGCCATCATCAATGTTGTCAGCTTCTGTTCTGCACTCACTAACTTATGTTTGTAGCAGTTTTGCTTTGCTGATATTAAACAATGATGTAAAGAATGTTAGGACAACATCACACATTCTTGTTGACGCCCATGATTTGTGGAGCTCTGGGACATCACTAAATTTTTCATTAAATCCAAAATCTAAATCTTTCAGGACGTTTCTTAAAATGGTTCCTGCTGATTTTACTGCATCCTGTGATCTTATTTTGGCAGCAAGAACTTCAGGAGTCAACTCAGCTGAGAACACCATAAGTGGCTCATTATTTTTGTTAGACTGAAAACTAATTCTGTCATTGTACATTCTCACCGGAAAAACCTTAATTTCATTATTATGGATCAATACAGTTTCATCACTGTTGACCATTATTTCTCTGATCTCACTGAGTGTGAGCCCATAGCCAGCATTCAAGAGTGGCTTTAAAACTTTATTTGCTTTTTTGCGCTGGCGGTTACGTTGCTGCTGGGAGCTCATTTTACATTCATATTTTTGAATGTATGCACACATGCAGTTCGGGTGGGCATACAAATCTGTTGCTAATACATTCACCTCACTGTTTAGATCAGTCACTCACCTGAAAACTTAATCTTGTAAGAAACTAGCTGCAGGTAAAAACATGTTTGCCCTTTAAGACTCACATACTCTGTACTTATTCTTTCGTCAATCCCTTTGGACCTTGTTCTGGCTAAACCACAGATTGAAAATCCTCTGCTTACTGATCAGTGAAGGAGGTGGACGAGGGGTAGCCATCGATCTTCTAAGTCAATGGGCATTGGGTTTGGTTATCGTCGCTTCTCAGAAGACACAGATTCTTGTTGTGATTTACTGGTTTCTGCTATTTTTGACAATGTGTTTCTAGGATTTGTTCCATTATATACGACTTGTAGCACTTGTTACAATGATAAAATATTTGATACTCTTCACCCATCAGTTTCAATCTTTTGTGAACTTTGTCTCGCCGTATTCGTGCAGCATCTCAAACTCTCTTCTGTCCGGCCGCAGTTGATGTTAGCTTTTCTTTCGCATTAGTTTGGCATTTAACACATTTGTTTTTGTTAAAGGAGTCCTCAGATTTTATAGTTAGTACCACTCAGGAGGTAAACATCTTCTGCTACTACCTGCTTTGCTCATGTTTATGAATTTGAATCAATGGAAAACCTGAAACAAAAACAATATTAAAATTAATTACCAATATGAAGGCTAAAACACATCATTATAGAGCTGCCATTTTGGAAAATGGCGGAAGGGTTGCTCTGAGGAGTTATTTTCTGTCTCTATAAGAGAACTTGACCCCAAAACCTATGTTTTGACACCAAAATGAAGTATTTAGTTCTCATGGTTCCTGAAATAGTATATCATCACTGCAACACATCCGCCATTTTTAAAAATGACGTCCAGAAAAATTTGGCCCGCATTAGCAATGTCTACCCAAGCTAAACTAATTCTCTAATGATACAAAAACACAAATAAAAAATATAAATCTCTGGACAACAGTTTTTTTACAGAAGTATATCAAGGGGCTAAGACAACATGTGATATTGGCTGTTCACCAGGAGACAGCGTGAAGGGAGCCGATATTGTGTCTTATACAGTGGCATCATGTAAGTTGCCAGGTCTGGAGAGTACCTACACTTCTATCTACAGGTACATTATCTGCAATGGCAAAGTACCAACACTTCTCCATGGCAAACCAATTCTCTATTCTCAGTATTGAGTAGCTGCACTTTTATACCTCAAATTTGCTCACTGAATGTAATGGAGAGTATTGTTGTTCATAAATCATGTCTCATGTTGTGAAGCAGCCTGTACTGTGGTGTCTCTCCAACAACTTCATGCACCACTGACCTTTCTCCCACCCTTACGCTGCCAGCACGTCCAATCTAGAGGATGACAAACGCAGTCAACATCACTCTGGGCCTCACACCCTCGCCAGGTGAAAGTCAGGACACCATAATATCACCATCACCAGAAAAAAGTGACTTGTCCATACCCGTAATTCTCTTGAATCAAAAATGCAGGTGAAGTCAGACGTTTAAGAGATGCTCACATTCAGGTCAATGGGAATTGAATGCTAAATTTGAGGGTGGAAAAGGTTTGAAATTCGGGTGACTCCATTGTAGTCTGTGGAGGCATGTTGTATGTCAGGCGGGTGAAGAGAAGAAAAAACTGTGTCACCTGCCAAATGCGTGTGATTTGACAGGTATGCGGGTGAGTTGACAGGTATGCAGGTGAGTTGACAGGTATGAGGGTGGGTTGATGGGTATGCAGGTGAGTTGACAGGTATGTGGGTGCATTGACAGGTATGCAGGTGAGTTGACAGGTTTGTGGGTGCATTGAGAGGTATGTGGGTGAGTTGAGATGTATGCGGGTGAGTTAACAGGTATGCGGGTGAGTTGACAGGTATGAGGGTGAGTTGACAGGTATGCAGGTGAGTTGACAGGTATGTGGGTTAGTTGACAGGCATGTGGGTGAGTTGACAGGTATGTGGGTGCATTGACAAGTATGCGGGTGAGTTGACAGGTATGTGGGTGCATTGACAGGTATGCGGGTGAGTTGAGAGGTATGCAGGTGAGTTAACTGGTATGCAGGTGAGTTGACAGGTATGAGGCTGAGTTGACAGGTATGTGGGTGATTTAAGAGGTATGTGGGTGAGTTGACAGGCATGCGTGTGAGTTGACAGGCATGTAGGTGCGTTGTCAGGTATGTAGGTGAGTTGACAGGTATGCAGGTGCATTGATAGATATGCGGGTGCATTGACAAATATGCGGGTGAGCTGACAGGTATGTGGGTGCATTGATAGGTATGCGGGTGCATTGACAGGTATGCGGGTGAGTTGACAGGCATGCAGGTGCATTGACAGATATGCGGGTGCGTTGACAGGTATGCGAGTGAGTTGACAGGTATGCAGGTGCATTGACAGATATGTAGGTGCGTTGAAAGGTATGCGGGTGAGTTGGCAGGTATATAGGTGCATTGACAGATATGCAGGTGAGTTGACAGGTATGCGGGTGCATTGACAGGTATGCGGGTGAGTTGACAGGTATGTAGGTGAGTTGACAGGTATGCAGTTGAATTGACAGGTATGTGGGTGAGTTGACAGGTATGTGGGTGCATTGACAGGTATGCAGGTGAGTTGACAGGTATGCAGGTGCATTGACAGATATGCGGGTGAGTTGACAGGTATATGGGTGCATTGACATGTATGTGGGTGCATTGACAGGTATGCGGTGAGTTGACAGGTATGCAAGTGAGTTGACAGGCATGTAGGTGAGTTGACAGGTATGCGGGTGTGTTGACAGGTATGTGGGTGCATTGACAGGTATGTGAGTGCATTGACAGGTATGCAGGTGAGTTGACAGGTATGCGGGTGCGTTGACAGGTATGAAGGTGCATTGACAGATATGCGGGTGAGTTGACAGGCATGTGGGTGCATTGACAGGTATGCAGGTGAGTTGACAGATATGTGGGTGCACTGACAGTATGTTCATCGGTGTGGTTAAAGCTCAAGGGTGGCGTGTCCTCTGCTCCCGATGGGCAGGTCTTTCATTGGGTAATGCCTCCCTTTCATAGCCTCGTGCCCTGGCTTTGGGGTAACTTGTGTTCCCCGTTTTCTCCAGTGGCTGGACTGTGGTCAGACATTTATATTTCATTGATGACCCTGTATGAGCCCTCCACAGGCTCTCTTATGAACCACATTGCAGTGAGTCCATACTTTGCTAAAAGCCACCCTTTAGTAAATTCACCCTTCACGTCCTCACCGCTTGCCACCTGAGTTTCTGAACCGTGGGCACTGGACACTAACAACAGCAGCGATGCCCTATGATAACAGCCTTCACAACCAGGAGACAGTGATTGACAGGTTTCGTGTCCCGCCTTCATCCAGGCTCTGCAGCTGGTGGGGACAGATAGGGCCTTCAGGGTGATAAAGTCTCTAACTGTCAGTCACCACGTTTCACCGCGGTGCAGACTTCATTACACAAGAGATCGATGCTCGGTGTCGATAAAACACGACTGATGGACGGGACAGCGTCACTGAGATCTCTGCTTATTGAGGTGGGCACAGGCCAGGACCCGCTGCTGCCGTGGAGCATCACTGGGCCAAGGAACACTGGAGTGTGCTCCTAAGAGCACTGACATCCCCGAGGTATTGCACCATAGTGCAAGGGTGTCTGCGTGCAGGGGAGGATTGTTCATGTGTAGAAAGGTGTCCCTTCCTGCACATAAACAATCCTGAAATGCCATTTTGTCACTTCTATGTGGAAGTTACAAAATGTCATTAAAAAAAATGTCATTTTTTTAAAGGATTGTTTATGTACAGGAAGGTGAACCTTCCACAAGGCAGCACACATGGAAAAAGCAAAAATGAGGAGAAATAATGCATTTTTCCACGTTTCGCCAACTTAAGACCAGGGGGGGTATGTACAATGAAGTGGCGGAGCGTGTCGTTAGCCTCCTGGGCTTAACGACATGCTCCGCCACTTCAAAAACCCAAGGCTGCACCATATTTACAAGAATGTGGTGCAGCCTTGCGTTTCCCCCTGCGATGGCGCTAAGTTTAACAACTTAGCGCCAATGCAGGCACCCTTGCACCAGAGTGCAAGGGTGTCTGTGTGCAGGGGAGGATTGGTTATGTGTAGGAAGGTGTCCCTTCCTGCACATAAACAATCCTAAAATGCCATGCAGCATACATGAAAGTTACAAAATGGCATTTGTTTAAAAGGTTTGTTTAAGGGCACCTTCCTGTACATAAACAAACCATGGCATTTTGCTTTTTCCATGTGTGCTGCACAAGGCAGCACACATGGAAAAGCAAAAACGGGGAGAAATAATGCATTTCTCCTCATTTCGCCAACTTAAGACCAGGATTTTCCTGGTCTTAATTTTGGCGCTGCCTCCTATGTATGCCACCCTTGTACATAGGGGGCAGCGTCAAATACAATGAGTGTTGCGGTGGCACGGCTACCACAACACCCTCTGCACGCCCCTTTCACACTAACCATAGCGTGAAAGGGGGCCATATGTACAAAGCAGCGTTAAGCCTCGTTAAGTGGCTTAATGCTGCCTTGTACATACGGCGCAGCCCCTATCGCCACCACAGTGACCGTAAAAGTGACATTGTGGTGGCGATAGGAGCTCGTACATATGCCCCAGGTTTTACCTGGTCTTAATTGTGGCGCTGCCTCCTATGTACGCTGCCCTTGCACATAGGGGGCAGCGTTAAAATCAATGGGTGTTACGGTGGAACGCCCACCGCAACACCCACTGCCCACCCCTTTCACGCTAACCATAGCGTGAAAGGGGGCCTTATTTACAAGGCACCGTTAAGCCACGTTAAGTGGCTTAAGGCTGTCTTGTAAATAAGGCTAGACCCCTATCGCCATCACAACGTCGGAAAAAGTGACGTTGAGGTGGCGATAGGGGCTTGTACATATGCCCCTCAGTGTCTTTCTTGCTTGTCACTCTCATTGTAGGAAAGAGAGTAAGGATGATTCAGTGAATTTTTAGTAAATTAAGACACATACACAAATGCTGCTTGAAAGTATACATTGTACATAGATGTGGACATAGGTAGACAGAGATGTGAAGAGATTTTGTCAGGTACAGCATGGAAAGATACATGACACAGAAAGATTTTTTTTTTTTAGTTGCCACCACCTGTCGGAGAACGCTTAAGGTTGGCAGGCCAGGCACGCACCGTCTGTCAGGTAGGCAGGCCAAGCTGTCACATTAAAGAGCAGAATCTTGCTTTTATGTGTTTTTATTAGGGCTAGACTTTAAGTGCCCCAATCACTTTACAGTCTCTATTGCTCCCTTTGCCTGCGCTTTAAAAGGCTCTGCATAAAAAGGAGTGAGGGATGTAAATTGTTTTTAAAGAGTACTTGTGGTTTATCCTTCTGTATGTATCTGTCCCACAAGAGCCACCATGCACTGATGCAGAAGAGCAGGTCACCAGCCTTCCTCCTTAAGGATGGTAAAAATGAAGATCTGTTCGATTATTTGTTTTTAGCTCTGGCGTTAGCCAAGACCTTTTGATTTGACTAAAATAATACAAATCATATAGGGGCATATGTATGAAGCCCATTTCCCGTTCGCAAATGGGCCGATTCTCAGAATCGTCCTGTTTGCGAACGGGAAAAAGCCTTTTGGGATGTATCATCCCAAAGGGCCCTCGCAAAATAGGGAATCGCAAAATTTGCGATTCCCTATTTTGCGAATGCAGTTAAGGAATCGCAAATTGCGATTCCTTAAATGCGATGTAGAAAGCGCCCAAGTTGTGCGATTTCTCCTTAAGAAATCGCAAATTACCACCAACTTCAAGTTGGTGGTAATTTGCGATTTCTTTGAAAAATGCTCTTTTTGGCATTTTTCAAAGTGCCATGTGGCGCACATACATGCCCTTAGGGCATGTATGTGTGCCACATGTGCACACATGCTCATTTCAGGGGTGCAACAGGGTGTCCTTATGACACCCTTGCACCCTTGAAATTGCATTCGCAATTTGCGAGCACCTAATTGGTACTCGCAAATTGCGAATGTCCTCCCATTCAATCCTATGGGCCTCTAGGCCCATAGGAATGAATGGGAAACCATTCCTTAATTGCGATTCGCAATTTGCGATTCGCAATTAAGGAATGCCAAGGAATCACAAAATATTTGCGAATTTTTAATTACATCCCGTTTTGCGATTCTCAAATAGCGATTCTCTAAAAATCGCTATTTGAGAATCGCAATAACAGTATTTGATACATATGCCCCAAAATTACTTAAAAGGGATCTCTTCACCTGTTGCAGGGATTCTGCACATACACAGAACTATGCGCAGGATTATGGGACCTCGGAGTATAGGGACTGTGCCTTCCTAACACCTTAGTGCCCACGAGCCCAGGACCGACTAGCTATAGTGTCTCACTTGCTCTCCTGCACACTCACGAAGAAGCAAATGATTAGACAGCCCAGAACACAACACTCCCTGATCTCTCAGGAATCGCAGTAACAAGACACACCTTTTCGCTCACACTCTCGTATCTGTCCACAATAAGATCTGACCGAGACACGAATATAGTTCCGTCTCAAAAATCCTATCCACCTTAAACCCTAATAACCATTTTAATGACCCGCTCCCCTCCAACTGCCTAGCTGCCATCACCCAATCCATTATTCCTAGCTGGACTGCAATAATTAACGCCTATCTCCGGCAGGGATCGATTCCCGATTCTTTGAAAGCCGGCCAAGTCCTCCCCATTTTGAAAAAACCTTCGCTGGGTCCAGCCTCCCCCGACAACTTCAGACCTATCTCTAACATCCCTCTCTTAGCCAAAGTGTTGGAGAAGTGTGTGCAACAACAGCTAAGTCAACACATCAACAACTTCCACCTACTCGATGACTTCCAATCCGGATTTAGACCTGGGCACAGCACTGAAACCACCATGCTCCACATCGCTGATGATGCCCTCCAAGCCCTGGACCAAGGCAAAACCTGTCTCCTAATCCTCCTAGATCTATCCTCAGCCTTCGACACGGTCAACCATGAAAAACTACTCGAACGCCTCAAACTCAGGATGGGATTGGATGGCACTGTTCTAGAATGGTTTAGATCCTTCCTACAAAACCGATCACAGAGATTCCTAATTAACGGTAACCTGTCTGCTCCCTCTCCGGTCACGGTCAGAGTCCCTCAAGGATCAACCCTGTCCCCCACCCTTTTCAACCTTTACCTAGAACCGCTTACCGATGTTCTACGCACCGCGAACATCTCCTACCATATGTATGCTGACGATACCCAGATCTACATCAAAGCCTCTTCTCTCGAGGAGATTCTCTCCCTGAATGAGGCCCTGAAACTGACTGTCCAATGGCTTGCCTCCAATCAACTTAAACTCTTCGCAAAGAAAACAGAATTTCTCCTAATTTCCCCTACAAAAACCAACCCTGAGCTTCAGTTATGGATAAAGTCTATCACAGCCTTAAACTGCCCACTGACCATCGTGGAATCAGCCAAATCTCTGGGAGTAACCCTGGACTGCAATCTAAACATGCAAGATCACATCAACTCGATGGCCAAATCAGCCAGGTTCCACCTGAGCTACCTAAGGAAACTGAAACCCTTCCTCAACGCTCCCGACCTAAAAATGGCAGTCCAAGCACTTGTCATCTCTAGACTGGAATACGGCTGTTCCACCCTCTCTGGGTTATCCATGACCTCCCTGGCACCTATGAAAGCCTGCCTCAACGCGGCCGCCAGACTACTTGCCGGCACAAGGAAGTTCGACCACATTTCTCCACACCTGAAAGCTCTGAACTGGCTTCCTCTCGAGGCCAGAATACAGCTGAAACTGGCATGCATCACGCACAAGGCTCTATACGCAAACTCCCCTTCATATCTTGCACAGAAACTTGTGATATCTGGAGGAAGCAGAATCTCCCGGTCCGCTAGAGACCTCCTGCTCCAACCTGCAAGTTTTCGGGAAAAAAAAACTTACAATCGAGCCTTCTCCGGGGCCGCACCAAGAATATGGAACTCTCTCCCACCCGCCATTAGAAGAATCCCTTCTCTGGTACACTTCAAGAAGGAAGCCAAAACCTTCCTTATGGGTAAATTCCTCGTTTAACTTCTGCCATCAACCACCACTGAGACCCTGTTTAACTTCCGGATTTGGCCCCCCTGACTGCTAGTCTCCCCCAAGATACCTGGGGCCCTGTCTTGTGTAATTGTAAATATAAACTGTACATACGTGTCCTTCTATCTATCATATTTCCAGCACTGTATGTATACTATGTGATGCTAAGCCTTTTGTATAACTCTATGACTCCTGTAAAGCGCTCTGATACCCTAACGGGTCAAGTTTGCGCTCTATAAAACACTAAATAATAATAATAATAATAATAAAAATGTTTATTTTAACTATTGTGCTCTAACATGCAGTATACGGGCCACAACAAACCGAAAAATGCATAACACGAATATAGTTAGCATTGCAGCTAGGCCATATATCAAAAGAGGAGATGTCATCACATAAAGACAATGGAGAAAGGACTATAGTGCCTAAACTCCCTCCCCTTGGTCAGAAGAAGTATTATTATATAATAGAAGATCTATTGGCTTTGTCAGCAGACCCCATACCTTAGACTATAGATGGTATTTCTACATCGTAGGTGCGTGTTGCTCTTCTCCCTGGAAAGGTCCTGCTCCAAGTGTGTGTCATCTAAACATGTATCACCATATTATCAAAGTACGAGTCTCCAGCAGCAGCTGCATTAGCTTGTTTGTCTAGGTGCCAGGGCCTGACCAGAACAGAATAACAAGGGGCATTGTTTATCGACCTTGCTCACAATGTTCAGACTAAACTCAAGGAACAGGCAGAGAACGAACACAGCAGAGAGTTCTCATCTGAAATGCATAAACAGAGGTGCATATTCACAAGGAGCTATCGCCGAATTAACGGCACTTTATCGCAGCCAAAGTCGTGATAAATTTACCCCCCCATTCACAAGCCGGTGTTAACAGCCCACAGCACCAGTTTACCCGCGATAGCAGCCGCAAAAAACATCGCCACAGAGGACCCTCGCAAATATCGCTAATGAGATGCAGAGTAGGCGTTCACGTGACAAAAGCAGAGACAACAGCACACCTCAACATTCACAACGACCAGCCACATCCGCGATAAAAACACAAAACAGGCGATAAGGTGCGTTAGCACCAGGAAATCTACACCTGCTCTGACCTGGTGTAAAGTCGGATGGCAGCCAGCACCACAAAAGGGAGCACAGCCCAGGGCCACATCCTAAGGGCAACAGATGCCATGGAGCCACACATCATGCAGCCCGGACATCCAAGAGGGCCACAACACCCACCCCCACCACCCCAGGACCCCATCCCACACCCAGAACACCCCCCCCCCCGGACCAACACAGACGCAGGCCAGACAAAGACAGCGGAATCCCAGGAAACGTACCAGCCGCACAGACCCAACATCTGACAATGTCACCTTCCACTCCAGGCTGAAAGGGACAACCAACCTACGCATCCTGACCATCATCGCCTAACAGGCCTACGGCAACAACACAGCGGACAACCAACATCCCACCCCACACAAAGCTGATGGCGTGGCTGCACCTGTTGGCCCCTGAGACCCCCATCCAACACCCGCCAGAGTCGGAGGAGTCCCACAGCCAGCCACATCCAAGTCCCCCACACCTGTCCTGGACATCACCATCACCCTGGTACCCCAGTCCCCATACGTACAACACAATGCGCAGGATCCGCTGGAGACCAAGCAAGGACCATACGCCATAGCAGGATGCACGCACGTGTTGGGGGCAACACACAGCACACATGTACTACCTGTGCCCCCTGGTGACACAGCACACAATCACCCCAACAGGAAGCACACGTCTCACACCAATGTGCAGGCAACAACAGAACACCGTGGAACACCCAACACTGTCGCATTCAAATACACAGCCAGTCCATCATCAACCAGCGTTCCCAGGATGGCAACAAGGCAAATGTACAGCCCCTTGGCAATATACAAATGAACACCCCACACACCTCAACACCACAACCATGCAACTCACAACTCTGGCAATGCACACGTCACAAAATCACATACAACAGGCACAACAATATGCCCACCCACCAGACACGACAGAACAACTTACAATGTCCACATGGGCAAGCCCTGAAAATGAGCCAGCAACGGCATGCCACCTCAGCCACATACTAGCCGAATGTGGGGAGAGGTGGCAACCAGGCATGTGTGAAGGATGCAGTAGAACCATGATTGGGAAAGTACACAATGCCAAGAGTGCCGAGATGTGCTGGACACCTCGCAGTATGCAGAACACACCCATGTCCATGGCGACATACACCGCTTGCGTATGGAGTGTAGTGGACAGTGGACGCCACCATGTCACCACAGCCAGTGGGGGACCTCGCGGAAATGTTGCCTGTTACGCCCCCCCTAAGCGTCAGCGGAGTGGGATGGCCCGGCGTACGCCACGCCAGCATAGGTGTGTGAATAAAAAGCACGTAGGCCTGAGCGTGGTCCCCTTACGGAAAGACCCACGTCCCTGCCAGGGCGGCGCCTCCCACCTCGCCACGAGGCCGACTCCATCCTCGTGAGCGGAGTTGCCTGAGATGCCATGCGCCTGCCGGACCCCGGCACGCTGGACCACAAACCCGTCAGGCCAGCCCCTGCGCAGCCAGGCCACACTGATCACCTTCCGACATCGGCGTGTGTCAAGGAGGGCACACCATGTGCCTGCGCAAGCCACAAGCCTGAGGCCCGAGACCTTGGCAGCCACCTCAGACCATCAAGGCCTCCACGACACCGGCCCGCTTTATTCCCTTTTAGTTGACGTACTCCACAGCCGCCCTGACCTACTCTTCGGACCAGTAGGTCCCACATGTGGAACTGTGTCTTGAGTCATTATTGGCAGTGACCCCATATCCAGGCCAGCAGCCACAGCATCAGACCCCCCCCGATCAGTGAGGCGTAGTTCCATATGGGCATCTTGCGACACGTGGTGCCACTAACCCTGTTCAACGCCAGCCGGCTACACGTGGTGCCACTAACCCTGTTCAACACCAGCCGGCTACACGTGGTGCCACTAACCCTGTTCAACGCCAGCCAGCTACACATGGTGCCTCTAACCCTGTTCAACGCAGCCGGCTACACGTGGTGTCACTGAACCTGAACTACGCAGGCCGGTGGGGCCATCCAACCTATCCCGGCGACACTAGGTGAATGGGCCATGCTGACCGCTGCCTCAGGCCTACACCATGGTCAGGTAGTCACACATTTGGAACTGAGTCTTGATTACACCATGGCAGTGACCGGATGTCTACTGCAGAGGTGATATCACTAATCTCCCTGCTCTCAGTGAAGCAAACGAATGCATCACAAGCACACGAGACGTGTCTGTGGGACCATGCTGACCGCTGCCTTCGTGGTCCAGTAGGCCACAGAGTCTTGATTTGGCAATGTTGGAGTTCACATCTGTGTACAGGCATCATCTCAGACTGCATCCCCTCACAGCACCTGTGCCACTAAGTTTGTTCCCTGACATACATGGACACTCACTGGTCATACATTGGTGGCGTTTGAGTCTATGGACTAGGGGCTAGTTTACTTCCGCATGTAGCTGATACCGAATTGTTGGTGAAAACGAGGGTTGCGCTTTCCACTCCTCCATTTGCTGCTTCCAGATAACATCAGACCTTCCGTATCATGCCCTGGAGGACACCTTCCACTGTCCCCCGGAACTCTCCGCAACATACACCTCGGACATTGATGGGGACCCGCTCAGGTCGCATTGCCCATCTGAATGCACCCCATGTCACCGTCCCGTGGCTGGGTGCCTGTGCCGGCCGCAGTGCATCCGGGGCCACTAACTCTGTGCTGGTCAGGTCTGGGACACCTTCTTCTGAGACATTGAATGGCCTCTGCAGCGATGGTCTTGGGGTCATCAACGCCATGTGTCTGTGGCCGTGCGCTGTCCGCATCCTCAAGCCTCAACTGCGGACCACCATGGCCCACACATGGCATTGAGTCTTGACCGGCCCGGACGTCGCATCACCGCAGGAGGCACACGCCACCACTGCAAGGACCACCTACAACCGCCATCTGTCAGAGTCGAAAGGGTGGTCCTGACAGACCTACGGAGTTGGTCAGACCTGTCGTGGATGCCATCATCGGCCTGATACCCTGCTCAGCACTCCAGGTGCCAGTGACTCAGTGCACCGCAAGCCATTGTCCGTTACTGATTGTGTTTTGTGCTATTGTGGGGTTGCGCAGCAATGTCACCTCATGCAGTGGGGTAGACCTGGGACTATGATGAGGAAGATGTGTCAAGTGTGCAGACGGGAGAAGGCACAGACAATGGGAGGGCAGGAGGCAACAGCCCCAAGGCAGGAATGCAGACTGGTGGTGGTAGTCAAGCTACACACCCGGATCTATTACTGGGTATTGCGCTGTGGACTGCAGACGCAACTTTCACCTCAGGCAGTGTGGGAGACCTGGGTCGTTGATGAGGAAGTTGATGCAGGTGTAACACACCCCACTGGATCTGCATCAGGACTAACCCGAAGGGACACAATCCTAGCCATTTCTTCACATGAGCGTACTCTTCTCTAGTGCCCCTACCTCAGTGCACTGCAACTCACAGAACCTCCTGACTGAATATTGGGTGACCTCTGTCCTTACTCCGGATCCCTCCATGTTGCTCTGCATTTGACTCTGTTATGCTGGTGTTTTCTGTTTCCATTACACTGGTGTCCACTGTTCAGGTTGTTGGCAGCACCAAGCACTCCGTGCGGGCTTGCTTATACTCACCCCACACACATCCAGCACAGGCGTCACTGTACATGTGGCCCTGCCAATAAAGGGGCCGGGCGCACGTGCCCGTAGCCAGTTCAACATGATATGTGCATGTGTCTCTGTGGAGGTGTGGGTCTCCTTTGTGGGGTGTAGGTGGTCCCTGAAGGGTAATGGACACCCACGTATGTGTTCTAGTTTGCATTCCATGGGTTTGGCAACACCCTCACCTGTTGGGCCACCTCCTTTTGGCGTTCTGCCACCTGGCATTGGGATCCCATGTGTGGGTGGGTGAAGTGTTGTGAGCCAGCCGTGATTGCGGGTGCTTCATGCTGCGTGGTCTGTTGCAGGGACTGGGTTCTCCTCTGCGTAGCTTGTCTGCCCTGGTCCTGGTGGTGGGTTGTGTGGGATGTCCATGGGCTATTGTAGGGCGTCGGTGTCTGGGCTGTGGTGTTCGTCTCGGGCATCACTGATGTGTTGTCTGTTCTGACCTGCGGGAGGTGTTGTTTGTCCCTCTGCATTGTGAAGGGGAGGTGCATGTTGGCATTGTGTTGGCGCCTTGTTCTTGTCGACATGCAGACTGTGTGACAATGTACATTGTGACTGTTTGGGCGGTGGTGGCTATTTGAGTTGGGACAGTGTACATTTGGCCTACATGGCTGATGTGGGGTTGTAGGGGTAGATGTGCATCTCACAGTTCCCTGCTCTGTCCAATGTGATTGTTCTGTTTCTGCGCCTGGGTGGACCCAGTTGTGTCCCCTGTTCTGCGGTGTGGGTGTTGCACTTTGTGCCACATTGTCATGGTATGTGCTGTGATTGCTATGTGTGTGTGCTGCAGTGTGCCACAGGGATGGGGGACATGTCCCTGGGTAATTGTGGGTGTGCAGTGTGCCACACCTCATTGAGCATGTGTGGCATTGTGCCCATCACCCCCGTCCCCCCAGTCCCTGTTGGATCCTCACCCTGTTGTTGTTGTGTCAGGTCCTGTCGAGCTGTGTCCGTACTCCCTACTCCTTGCACCCTCTCCACACTGATGACTGTGGCCTGGGTTTCCTCCTGCTCCTCCTGTGGAGCTGGACTGCCACCTCCTGTCGCCGTTGCTGCCTTCCTGTTGGCAGCAGGTTTGTACCTGGTTTAGGTTGTCACGTCCTGCCGGGGCCTCTTGGCCTCCTGGATTGGCCTCCTGGGCACTCCGACTGCATTCCAGGTGGTCTGCTTGTGGGTCATTTGCTGGTAGTGTTCTGTCGCCTCCGTGGCCTTGGTCTTGTTTTCCTGCGGTCTGGGCCCCGTCTTCCTCTCCCTTTTCTCCTTGGCCTTCCCCGAGCCAGTTGTTCCTTGCTGGTGGTCTGTGGGGGTTGTGGTGTTCGCGTTGCCCTCTGCGCTGGGACAGGGTGCATGGATGTTGCTACGTGCTTTGGCTTGTTTCTGGTGTGTTGTGCCTGTGGTTTTTATGGTGCAATTGCCCGCCAGATGCGTGGGAGTTGCAGGCCTGAGGCTGCTTTTCGCAGCTTTTTGTACCGCGATTGGCCTCATCGCATGATTTCTCGCGTTTCGCATTTTTTAGGCGTGGTGTTGATTTTCACGCTGGCATTTGATGCGTTATCTGGTGTCTATCGCATGCTACCGCCTTGTTGTGAATTCCACGTTGACACGGGGTTATTTTCCCGCGATGGGCTGCGATAATGAAAGTTGCGTTACGCTACTCTTGCGGTAGTTATCACACGTTCTTGTGAATATACCCCAGAGTCTTTAAAAAATAAAGACATGTAGTATTGTGCGCAACAGCAACATCATGGCTACCGGGCACATGCTAACTTAGTGATGTCAACAATGTCCCCATCAGCCACGTGACACACCCATTGGTCTGCTGTTGTGTCATTCCCATTTTCTTCCGCCCACTACAGCATACAGCATGTGGCAGTGGGTCACCCTACTTAAGCCCCTGGTTAACGTCACAAGGTGCACATCCCCACACAAGGAGTTCCCTTTAGCCCCAGTGTTGCCTGATGTGTTAGTAGGACGCCTTTGAAGAGAGTACAAGGCAGATTCCAGTTTTATCAGTTCCTTTCTCCTTCCAGTGCTGTTGTAAATTCCTTTTGAAGTACCTGCTCCTGTTTCAGAGTATACCATATTATGTTCCTGGACTCAGTATCACCAATGACTCTTTGATAAAATTTGCCCAGGAAGAAAACCACACTTTATGGTATATCATTTGCAGTTAATTTGTACCAGTTTTATTTAAACATAGGTGGTTTGTAATTTTGGGTTTTTGGGGCTTATTTATAAAGAACTGGCGTATGGCAGCACAGCAAGTTATTTTGCTGTGCTGCCATACTCCACTTCGAAAGGGCAGGAATGCACCACATTTACAAGATGCAGTCCATTCATGTCCTTTCAGCCAGCGTTGGCACACAATTTTAAGCCGTGCGCCAACGCATGCACCCTTGCACCATGAGACAAGGGTGTCTACGTTGTTGGCAGAATTGTTTTTGTGCAGGAAGGGGCACCTTCCTACACAAAAACAATCAAAGAGTAATTTCCCTCGCTCTATGTGTGCTGCAGAACGCATGGAAATGGCAAAAAGCGGGGGGAAATGTAAACATTTCTCCTTGCTACTCCTGCTCTAGGGAGGCTCAAGGTTTTGGCGCTGCTCCAGGTTTACCTGATGTTGTAAATCTGGGGCAGTGTCAAATTCCATGGGTGTTGAGTGTAAACACCCACAGCAACACCCATGGAACGCCTCTTTCACGCAGAGTAAAGCAAGGTAGTGACTTGCCGTACTTTGCCTTACTCCATATCTACAAGGCCACGCAAAGTGGCTTTTCGTGGCTTCTTAGATATGGGCCTGCACACTGCGCCTCTGGAGCGTTACAAGAGTGACACTCCGGGGGCACAAATGTGCTGCAAGGGGCTTTTAAATAAGCCCCTTAGTATCCAATATTTTATACTGTGAACCCTCTTTCCATGCTTCTTTCCATCTTCTTCTTTCCTTACTTTTATTCCTTTTTACTTTCATTCTTTCCTTTTGGACTTCCTTCTTTCTTTCTTTCATTTTTCTTTCTTTCTCTCCTTCTTTTTTCCTTCTTTCTTTTTTGCCTGCTTCCCTTTTTCTTTGCTTCTATTGTTCTTCTCTTTCTTTTCCCATCTTTCCTTCTTTCATTATTTCACTTTTTTGCCTTCTTCCCTGTTTCTTTCCATTTTTCTTTTCTTTTTTCTTTCCTTCATTCCTTCTTCCTTGTTTCCTACTTTCTTTCTCAATTTCCTTATTTCTTTCAGTCTTCCCTTCCCTTTTTTGCATCTTTATTTCTTGCCTTCTTTGCTTTTTCATCATTCTTTAATTCCTTCCTTCCTTCCTTCCTGCCAGCCTATCTACCTATCTTCCTTCCTTCCTTCTTTCCACACACTACTGGAAAAGATCAGGTAGTGAGCCTTCCTCCTTAAGGATGGTGAAAACAAAGATCTGTTCTATTGTTATTTCTTTTTTAGGTCTGGTGTTATCCAAGACCTTTAGATTTTACTAAAAAATAATATAGGGCCCGATTCACAGAACTAACTTAAGACAAAATCCTAAACTTACTACCATTTTGGTATTCACAGAAGGCACTTACTCATTTTGGTATTCACAGAAGGCACTTACTTACTCATTTTGAGTAACTTACCCATTTTGAGTAACTTACTCATTTTGGTATTCACAGAAGGCACTTACTCATTGATGAGTAAGTGCCTTCTGTGAATACCAAATGAGTAAGTTACTCAAAACGAGTAAGTTACTCAAAATGAGTAAGTTACTCATTTTGGTATTCACAGAAGGCACTTACTCATCAATGAGTAAGTGCCTTCTGTGAATACCAAAATGAGTAAGTTACTCAAAATGAGTAAGTAAGTGCCTTCTGTGAATACCAAAATGAGTAAGTGCCTTCTGTGAATACCAAAATGAGTAAGTGCCTTCTGTGAATACCAAAATGGTAGTAAGTTTACGATTTTGTCTTAAGTTAGTTCTGTGAATCGGGCCCATAGATCATATAATTACTTAAAAGGGTTTAACTCCACCTCTCTTCACCCATTGGTCTGCTGTTGTGTCATTCCTATTTTCTTCCGCCAACTACAGCATACAGCATGCGGCAGTGGGTCACCCTACTTGAGCCTCTGGTTAACGTCACTGTGATTGACTGCATTTTGCAGTATCACGAGGTGCACATCCTCACACAAGGAGTTCTCCTTCACCCCAGTGTTGCCTGATGTGATAGTAAGACGCTTTTGAAGGGAGCACAAGGCATATTCCAGTTTTACCAGTTCCTTTCTCCTTCCAGTGCTGTTGTAAATTCCTTTTGAAGTGCAGCACCGCAAGTCATTTTGCTGCACTGCCCTTCGCCAATTCGATAGGGCAGGAATGCACCATATTTACAAGATTCAGTCCATTCCTGTCCTTTCAGCCAGCGTTGGCACACTATTTGCAGCCGAGCGCCAATGTAGGCACCCTTGCACCATGGCATGTATGGTTGGCACAAAAACAATCATGAGAGGCATTTTCCTCGTTCAGCACACATGGAAAGAGGAAAAAGCGAGGAGAAATATAAACATTTCTCCTCGTTACACCTGCTCTACTAAGGCGCAAGGTTTTGGCACTGTCCCAGGTTTTCCAGATGTTGTAAATCTGGGGCAGTGTCAAATTCCATGGGTGTTGAGTGGGAACACTCACAGCAACACCCATGGAACGCCTCTTTCACACAGAGCAAGGCAACGCAGCGACTTGCCATTCTTTGCCTTACTCCATATCTACAAGGCCCAAAAAAAACATGCAAAGTGGCTTTTCGTGCCCTAATAGATACGGGTCTGCACACTGCACCTTCGGAGCATTACAAAAATGACGCTCAGGAGGCGGAAATGTGCCGTAAGTGGCTTGTAAATAAGCCCCTTAATATCCAATATTTTATACTGTGAACCCTCTTTCCATGCTTCTTTCCATTTTCTTTCTTTCCTTCTTTCTTCACTTTTTTCTTTCATTCTTTTCTTTTGCCTTTCTTCTTCCTTTCCTTTTTGCCTTCTTTTATTCTTCTTTCCTTTTTGCCTTCTTCCTATTTTCTTTGATTCATTTATTTTTCTCTTTCTTTTTCCCATCTTTCCTTCTTTCAATTCTTTCACTTTTTTGCCTTCTTCCTTGTTCTTTCCATTTTGTCTTTCCTTTTTTTCTTTCATTCATTCCTTTTTCCTTGTTTCCTACTTTCTTTCTCTTTTGTCCTATTTCTTTCCTTTCCTTTTTGCATCTTTATTTCTTGCCTTCTTTACTTTTTCATGTTTCTTTAATTTCTTTATTTTTTCTCTCTTCCTTCCTACTTTCCTTCCTTCCTGCCTGCCTATCTACCTATCTGTCTTCCTTCCCTCCATTTTTCCTTTTTCATCTGCCTTCTTTCGTTGTCTGCCTTCCTTGCTTTCTTCCCTTCTTTATTGGCTTCATTCTCAAAGGCGATGCTAGCAGCCAATGCCAGACCAGTGGCTTTTTTTGGTGAGTGTTATCCAAGACCTTTCAATTTTAATAAACGTATGTGCAATGTAGTTACTTGTAAGGGTTTTCAGCCAGACTTCATCCATTGGTCTGTGATTGTGTTATTCACATTTGCCTTTCAGCATGCATCAAGGGGCAAAGTTAGCCCAATCAGCTATTGACTGACTTCGCTATGAGATGCGACATGCTTTACATTTACAACACAATGTAGTTCCCTACAGTGCCGGATGTACCATAGTGATGTATACTTTTTGGAGACCAGTAAAACGCTTTTGCCTTTAGCCACTGTGTTTTTTGGGGGATTTAATTAGATCACAGCAGCTTCCTGAACAATAAAGTTTTGCAAAAACCATGATAAAACAAAACCAAAACAAGAATTTCCAAAAGACTGGCAGCTGACGACCGACCCATTGACTTTGCCAATGCTTGTTCTTTTTGTGTTTCCAGTGACCTTTGTATTTATGTAAAAAGTACAGTATCTCTTCAGAAATCCAGTAGCACACTCCATCATCAGGTTCCTCCTTACCACAACTCCACTGCTGGTACTTGGTGGTCCCATGTAAGAGTGTTGTAGCACAGTTGTTGTGGTATACACACAACAACATTGGCACATCTAAGGGGCATCAAGCTCCAAGCCAGTCACATCACTGACACATCAATGAGGCTTCCCATGGCAGCCACATCTGGTCACTGACAGGTGACTCACTCTTCACTGCAATTCACATCACTGACACATCACGTCACTGGCATACCATCATTGGCATACTACATCACTTAATCACTAAGTCACTGGCACCCACATCACTGACACACGTCACTGACACATCATGTCACTGGCACACACGTCACTGACACACACATCACTGAGACACACGCCACTGACACATCATGTCACTGGTATACCATAAATGGCATACTACTTCACTGAGACACTACTTCACTGACACACATGTCACACTGATACACTACTTCACTGGCACACACATCAATGAAACGCACATCACTGACACACCACGTCTCTGGAACACAACGTCACTGACACACATGTCCCTGGTGCATACATCACTGAGAAACACGTCACTGACATATCAAGTCACTGGTGTACCATAATTGGCATACTACATCACTGATACACTACGTCACTGACACACACGTCACTGACACACCACGTCACTGACACACCACGTCACTGACAAACATGTCACTGACTCACACATCACTGAGACACACATCACTGACACATCATGTCGTTGGCACACCACGTCACTGACACACAATGTCACTGACATTCCAACAGTGGCATACAACATCACTGACACACCACATCACTGACACACATGTCACTGACACACAATGTGACTGCCATCCCACCACTGGCATACCGCATCACAGACACAGACACATCACATCATGGGTACAGTGCATACTTGGCAGGCCATATCCCTGGTACACAACTCATTGGAAAACAACATCACTTCCCATCACATTACTGCTACACTGTGTAACTGTCGCACTGCATCAGTGGTACACCACATGAGTGGAAAACCATGCCAATGCACATTACTATACTACATAACTGCACACTACATCAGTGGTACACCACATGATTGGTAAACCATGTCACTGCACAGCACACTACATCAGTGGTACACCACATGAGTGGTAAACCATGCCACTGCACATCACACATCATTAATACACTACCTAACTGCACACCACATCAGTGATACACCACATGATTGGTAAAGCATGTCACTGCACAGCACATGCGGTCCCCAGGGAGAAAAGTAGGTTACTGTACCAGAGGCGGCTTTGACGAAAGGGTGACTACAAGCCCCTCTACCCCTGGCTTTGACCATGATGCAATAATATAGCATCAACAGATACACGGATTAATCACTAGAACCGTATGTATACAGTGCGCATTAGGTGTGCATGGATTGTGTCCTTATTACAGGATTCACTAGGAGTGGTACACACGGGGCTGGACCACGTGGAGTCCTGATGAAGAGCTATTAGGGGAACAGCTCGAAACATGTTGACAAAAACTCATTACTGAGAAAACCATACTCATTAAGGTCAGGTTTCTTCTCAGTAAACGACCCCTAATTTTTTAACCATACCAACTAGGGGCAGGAATAAAAGAGTGGCCAATTAGTTAGGTATTTTTAGATTTTCTTTGCCTTTCCACTCCACATCACTGCACTACACGTAGTCTACAAAAAAAAGTGCTCCTACGTAATTCGCAAGTCGCAGCCCGCCTCAATCCGTAGAGGATTGAGAGGAACCCCAATGAGGAAGCATGCCTTCTAGGGGCAACCCTGGTGGGTGAGGGGTCTCTAGAAAAAAAGTATTTTTTCTGGACAAGGGCTTACAACTAATTCTTTCTGTATCCTATCTAATTCCCTAAGGGCAGGTTTTCTTCGATATACTCGATTTTTGTCTAACTATTGCACAGCACACTACATCAGTGGTACACCACATGAGTGTTAAACCATGTCAATGTACATCATTAATACACTAGATAATTGCAAACTACATCAGTGATACACCACATGAGTGGTAAACCATGGCACTGCACATCATTACTACACTACATAACTGTCACACAACATCAGTGGTGCACCACATGAGTGTTAAACCATGCCAATGCACATTACTACACAACATAACTGCAACCTACACCATTGGTGCACCACATGAGTGGTAAAGTATGTCACTGTACATCATTACTACACTACATAACTTCAACCTACACCATTGGTACACCACGAGTGGCAAACTATGCCACTGCACATCATTACTACACTACATAACTGTCACACTACATCTGTGGTGCACCACATGAGTGGTAAACCATGTCACTGCACATCATTACTACACTACACAACTTCAACCTACACCATTGGTGCACCACAAGAGTGGTAAACTATGTCACTTCACATCATTCCCACACAACATAACTGTCACACTACATCAGTGGTGCACCACATGAGTGGGAAACCATGTCATTGCACATCATTACTACACTACATAACTGCACACGACATCAGTGGTGCACCACATGGGTGGTGAACCATGTCACTGCACATCATTACTACACTACATAACTGCACACTACATCCATGGTTCGCCACATGAGTGGTAAACCATGTCACTGCACATCATTACTACACTACATAACTGCACACAACATCAGGGGTGCACCACATGGGTGGTAAACCATGTCACTGCACATCATTACTAAACTACATAACTGCACACTACATGAGTGATGCACCCAATGAGTGGTAAACCGTGTCACAGCACATCATTACTACACTACAAAACAGTCACACTGCATCAGTGGTGAACCCCATGAGTGGTAAACCATGTCACTGCACATCATTACTGTACTGCATAACTGTCACACTACATCAGTGATGCACCACATGAGTGGTAAACCGTGCGACTAAACATCATTACTACACTGCATAGATGCACACTACACCATTGGTGCACCACATGAGTGGTAAACAATGTCACTGCACATCATTACATCACTACATAACTGCACACTACCTCCATGGTGCACTACACGAGTGGCAAACCATGCTACTGCACATCATTTCTACACTTCATAACTGTCCCACTACATCCGTGGTATACCACATGAGTGGTAAACCATGTCACTGCACATCATTACTACACTAAGAACTGCACACTACATCAGTGATACACCACGTAAGTGGTAAACCATGTCACTGCAGAGCACACTACATCAGTGATGCTCCACATGAGTGGTAAACTATGTCACTGCACTGCATAACTGCACAATACATCAGTGGTACACCACATGAGTGGTAAACCATGTCACTGCACATCATTACTACACTACATAAGTGCACACTACATCAGCGATACATCACATAAGTGGTAAACCATGTCACTGCACAGCACACTACATCAGTGATGCACCACATGAGTGGTAAACCTTGCGACTGAAAATCATTACTACACTGCGTAGATGCACACTACACCATTGGTGCACCACATGATTGGTAAACAATGTCACTGCACATCATTACTACACTACATAACTGCACACTACCTCCATGGTGCACTACACAAGTGGCAAACCATGCCACTGCACTTCATTACTACACTACATAACTGTCCCACTACATCCGTGGTGCACCACATGAGTGGTAAACCATGCCACTGCACATCATTACTACACTACATAACTGTCACACTACATCAGTGGTGCACCTCATGAGTGGTTAACCATGTCACTGCACATCATTAGTAGACTACATACCTGCAGACTACATCAGTGGTACACCACATGAGTGGTAAACCATGTCACTGCACATCATACTACACTACTTAACTGCACACTACATCAGTGGTACACCATGAGTGGTAAACCATGCCACTGCACATCATCATAACTGCACACTATATCAGTGGTACGCCACATGAGTGGTAAACCATGCCCCTGCACATCATTACTACACTGCATAACTGCACACTACATCATTGGTGCACCACATGCGTGGTAAACCATGTCACTGCACATCATACTACACTACATAACTGCACACTACATCAGTGGTACACCATGAGTGGTAAACCATGCCACTGCATATCATCATAACTGCACACTATATCAGTGGTACACCACATGAGTGGTAAACCATGCCCCTGCACATCATTACTACACTGCATAACTGCACACTACATCATTGGTGCACCACATGCGTGGTAAACCATGTCACTGCACATCATACAACACTACATAACTGCACACTACATCAGTGGTACACCATGAGTGGTAAACCATGCCACTGCATATCATCATAACTGCACACTATATCAGTGGTACACCACATGAGTGGTAACCCATACCACTGCACATCATTACTACACTGCATAACTGCACACTACATCATTGGTGCACCACATGAGTGATAAACCATGTCATTCCTACTACATAACTGCACACTACATCACTAGTGCACCAAGTCACTAACAGTCGACAACAGTGGAATGCCACTTCATTGTATATTTAGGACTCTTACAACAACCTTCCACCTGGATATGGGCTTTGAGCCTCCTGTGACAGGCACTGGATATGGGCTTTGAGCCTCCAGTCATAGCCACTGGATATGGGCTTTGAGCCCTCAGTGATAGGCACTGGATATCGGATTTGAGCCCTCAGTGATAGGCACTGGATATGGGCTTTGAGCCCTCAGTGATTGGCACTGGAAATGGGCTTTGGGCCTCCAGTGACAGGCACTGGATATGGGCTTTGAGCCTCCTGTGACAGGCACTGGATATGGGCTTTGAGCCTCCAGTGATTGGCATTGGGTATGGGCTTTGGGCCTCCAGTGATAGCCACTGGATATGGGCTTTGAGCCCTCAGTGATAGGCACTGGATATGGGCTATGAGCCCTCAGTGATTGGCACTGGATATGGGCTTTGAGCCCTCAGTGATAGGCACTGGATATGGGCTTTGAGCCCTCAGTAATAGGCACTGGATGTGGGCTTTTGGCCCTCAGTGATAGACACTGGATATGGGCTTTGGACCTCCAGTGACAGGCACTGGATATGGGCTTTGAGCCTCCTGTGACAGGCACTGGATATGGGCTTTGAGCCTCCAGTGATTGGCATTGGGTATGGGCTTTGAGCCTCCAGTAATAGCCACTGGATATGGGCTTTGAGCCCTCAGTGATAGGCACTGGATATGGGCTTTGAGCCCTCAGTGATTGGCACTGGATATGGGCTTTGAGCCCTCAGTGATAGGCACTGGATATGGGCTTTGAGCGCTCAGTAATAGGCACTGGATGTGGGCTTTGGGCCCTCAGTGATAGACACTGGATATGGGCTTTGAGCCTCCAGTGACAGTCACCTGATATGGGCTTTGAGCCTCGGGGATGGGCACTGTATATGGGCTTTGAGCCTCAGGGGATGGGCACTTGATACGGACTTTGAGCTTCAGGGATGGGCACTGGATATGGGCTTGAGCCTCCAGTGATGGGACCTGTATATGGGCTTTGAGCTTCAGCTTTGTAAACCCTTCGCCACATTATACCTGTGTCAGGTATACTGTATGCAGGGTGGGCGTTCCCCCACAAGAAAGCCTCGTAGAAGTGGCACAGTGAAATCTGCGTCAAAACCTTACGCCTGTCTCATAGCAGGCATAAGGGTGACGCAGTGCAATGTGTATTGTCCTCCCCCATGCGTTGCTGGAGTTGAACCATGCGTGCGACTCAACTCCAGCAATGCGTGAGTTTTGTGCCAACAGATACATCAGGATTCCTGACGTATCTGTTATTCCTTGCGTCATGGAGCACCGTACAGTAAATACAGCACATCCATGGTGTCACAAGGAGGGTGCAGTGAAAAGTGTTGCATCGCTGTTTTCACGCAGCGATTCGACACTTTTCATAAATGAGACCCGCTGAGTCCTGCTCACTATTTCTAGAACCTGCTTGTCCTGGTATGACGTGGAGAGGCCTGCAGACCTAATGGTAGCGCCTTGAATGGCCCCAGCATCAGGTGTGCCATCAGGAGCTGACGATGCTCCTTAATGGATCGGGATTTGTGTGAGAGCGCTTTCAAGATGGCCGCCTACCGATAGTTTCTCCCGCATAGCCCACATTCACGATGATTTTCTAGACAAGTTTTAGCTCACCTCAAGAGTATTGGAGAGTCTCTTTCTACTCCTTATGGCCAGCGCTTGCAGAGAAGTGTTTTTTTGATGCTTTGGATCCATTTTTTGTGGAATTTCTGTCGTGCTGTCTCCCTACATTGAGCTGCCTGTGAGGTGCTACTGGAAATTCCAGTCAAGTGGGCGGAGACTTATTCAGGAAAGGATGTGGCTGAGGCCTAAACCACACCCACAGCTGGCTCTAACTGCTACAGAGTTGCTTGCGCCGGTGATACTGTATGTATTTTCACTTTCGTTACTTTTGAAGTACTTTTGAAGCTATTCATATATATTTTGCTTGATAAAGTGAACATGGAAGGAAAGAATTCACATACAACAACTAACAAACGTAAGCAAACAATTTCTCCTCCACCAGTAAAGTCCAAAATTGTAGATTCTAATGAGCCTTCGTTAATAACCTTATTGGAAGAGATGCAAGCAATACGCTCTAACACAGATAACATTGTTTTGAAAATTAAAAACATTCGCAAAGATATGGCTGACCTTTCAATGAAAGTCTCTGAGAATACAATAAAAATCCAGGATGATAAGGTTAAAACTGACAGCATGTTGTCCCTCACTGCAAAAATCATGCCCATGAATGCGTTATTACTGGAATTAGAAAACCATAATAGGCATCTTTGATACCTGGTCCTTTGCAGTTAAAATTCTCAGAGAAATTTGAAATTGATAAGGCATATAGAATTCCTTCTCATCGTAATCCAAGCAATGCTAAACCACGTCAGATGATTTTTAAAGTCTTGCGCGACCGTCATCTGGTAATGATTCGGAAAGCAGCGAGGTGGATCCCATCTTTAATGGTTGATGGAAATAACATTTTTATACATCAGGACTTCGCCAAAGAGACTGTTAAAATCCGAAAAGAATTTACTGAACTTAGACCTCGACTTCAAAGCTGTGGTTTAAATATGGCCTTTTTGATCCTTCTGTCATGAGAATTTGGAAGGATGGTATCTCAAAATCTTTCCAGAGTCCTGAGGATCTCTGAGCTTTTATAGATCAGCATTCCCTGCTCTCCATGGAAACAAGTGACACTTCAACATGATGCATCTATTCGATAATTCCTAATTTTTGCCTATTTGTCAATACTTTTTGTGGGGGCATTATCTAGGCAGGTCAATCTTGCATATGTGTGTGTGCAATGCCGGAACATTATTTATGTATCTATGTTGTCTTTTTTATGTTTGTCCTTGTCCTTCCTTTTTCTCCTATCTTCTTCATCCGGAGCTACTCTTTAATTCTTTAAGCTACATCTCTTGTTTCTCTATTATATCTCTTTTTTCTATGGATTATGGGTACTATTAATAACATTAATGTTGTCTCATTCAATATTAAAGGTTTACGACATCCTGTGAAAAGAACTAAAGTTTTAGATTATTTAGCCAGGCATAAAGCAGACATCTGCTTACTTCAAGAAACTCCTATAGATGATACAGTTTTATCATACATGAATAAACGTTGGGTTGGTAATATTATTTCTTCTCCTGCAGATAAAAAAGAATGGTGTTGCTATCCTTTTTGCAAATAAGTTAAATGTTCAAATACTATCCAAATATTCAGATACAGAAGGTCGCTATATCATAGCTAAAGTTAAAATTGATGCTAGCATTTTTATATAATTAATGTTTATGGCCCAACAAATGATGATGCTAAATTCTGGTCTCTTTTGACCTCTGCAGTGATTAAATTAGATGCTGTTCCACTCATTGTTGGTGGTGACTTTAACTTAATCTGTGATCCACTGTTGGATAGATATTCTCAAAATAAATATCGCCCTCCTAAGGCTTATTTTATTTTTAAGTACTTTTTAAATCAACCAAATTAGATATCTGGCGTTTACCTCACCCAAAAGACAAACAGTTTACTTCTTTCTCCAACGCACACAAGTCTAATTCTCGTATTGATTATTTGTTAATTTTTCACTTATTAATTCATTCATTTTCTGATCCAGTAATTCACAATATTGATATTTCTGGCCATGCACTTATTTCAGGTGTTTTGCAACTTAATACATCGCAGCAATCCCATTGTCGCTGGCGTATGAATACGAATATAGCTCTTAGTGACAATAATAAAACCAATATTTTGTCTGCATTACATGATTTTTTTTCTTACAATCCAGAAGGATCTACTTCACTTGTAAATCGTTGGGATGCTTATAAGGCATACATCAGAGAAGTAACACTCTCAATTATGGCACATGAAAATAAAGCCTTCAATGCTAAACTTAAAGAGTTTGATAAACAAATAGCAAAATTTGAACGGCTCTTTATTTCATCCAATGATAATAAATATAAAATGCAGTTACAGAAACTCAGGTATGAGTTAAACTTTTTGTTAAGTAGACGAGCTGGTATACAAATTTCGAATAACAAGGCTAAATTCCATTTTAGAGCCAATAGATCTGGGTGACTTTTTGCGAATTATTTACGTATAAAAAATGATAAACTCCAAATGAATGCAATTTGTGGTCTAAATGGTAAATTGCCATTATCGCACAAAGAAATTATTAATGAATTTTTAGTTTACTATTCAAATCTATACAGTAATCCCTCAACTATAGATAAAATTAGTATTGATAATTTTTTGCGCTCTTGTGACCTACCTAAACTTTCCCAGTCAGTGAAGGAAACATTTTAGGTGCTGATTTCATTAGAAGAACTTAATTCTGCTATTAAATCTCTTAAAAAGAGTAAGTCACCTGGAACAGATGGTTTACTTGCTGAATTTTATAAAGAATTTTCTCTTTATTTGATGCCTCATTTACTTAAATTATTTACTCACTTTAGTTTATCAGGATCTACTTCAGGATCCTTTACTGAAGCTTTAATTATAGTTCTTCCAAAACCTAATAAAGATCCCACTATTGTATCAAATTACTGCCCTATTTCCTTAATTAATCAAGAGTGTAAACTTTATGCGAAGATTCTTGTGACCAGATTGACTTCTGTGCTTGGCACTATTGTTCACATTGATCAAACTGGTTTCATGAAAAATAGACACTCTGTAAATAATACTAGATTATTATTTCATGCAATTGAAGCTGTGTCATCTTTGCCCCTTCCCGCTGGTGTCCTTGCATTAGATGCTGAAAAAGCGTTTGACAAAATACATTGGCAGTATTTAATTAATACTTTATCTGCTTTTAACTTTGGCAATTCCTTTATCAGTATGATTTCAGCCCTTTCTTCTGGCCCATCTGCTAGAATTTTTATTAATAGTCAATTTTCTAATAATTGTTTTCTTTTTAGAGGTACCCGTCAAGGTTGTCCCTTATCACCTTTACTTTTTCTCTTGGCCATTGAACCCTTACTCATTTCCATCAGACTCTCTACAGAAATAAAAGGTATTTCTATTAATGAGGTTACTATAAAAACTTCAGCTTATGCTGATCATGTGTTATTATATATTAGTAACCCAGATTCCTCTATTCCTCCCCTTTTAAAGATAGTTCAGTTATATTCTCACATTTCTGGCTACACCCTAAACACAAATAAGACCTTAAGGGGCCCATTAGGATGTCGGGCGGTAGCACCACCGCCGTGCTGTCGGATGTAAAAATCACCAGTTACCGTCCGCCCGCCGCAGCCCACACGCCCGCCCAATTAGGATGTGAAAAGTCAGCCAAACACCGCCCGTAAGCCCGCGACGCCGTCCGCCATCAAAGTGCGCCTGCTTCACGTAGCGGCGCGGCCCAATGGACACACACCGACCGACGAAATCACGTACCGCCCGGCGTACAAATTACGATGCCGCAAACAAACAGCTCCCACGGCTAAGAGACACCGCACGAGAAACCAAGGCGGAAACTCGATCGCTGAGTACGGACACCAAAGAGGCGGACCCCCCGAGCATGAATCCAGCACTGCAGGCCCTCCCCATGCTCTACCTGATGCAGAACCTAGGAGTCAACGCACCGCGGATAAGCAGGTAGGCAGACACACAACAAGGGCACGCAAACACTGCACACAGTGCAAGGGCGGAAGAACTGTGCATGGCCCCCCCCAGACACCCCTGCGTGTACACGACACATCCACCACTGCACCCACAAATGTCACACCGGGCAAATTGAAACAACTCGTAACAACCGGGCACACACTACCTAGGACCAGGAACTAACGTCCCCGTCACGGCCCCGCAGCGCAGCGGCGAAGACGCAGCCACACATACGCACAACGCAGAGCCCAATGACAGCGCCATGTATGCGCCGCACACAAACAACACAGGGCACAACAAACACCACACACCAGCCCCACCCTGAATGCACATGTCACGTGACAGTCCTGCCACAGTCATGTCCCCAACCGGCAATTCACTGTTGCCAACCTGACGTCACACAACTGACCCGAACATGTCAGTGATGTCACGCCAAATTAGGACACACCCCTGTGTGCAAAACATGGCGAAGCACACAGCGGCGGCAATATCACCCAGCAGAATATGGACCCCGTCGGCAAAAGGTACGCCAGTACCACACAGAAACACCGATACCACCCTGCACCCAATACCAAGACATGCAATACGTAACATCAAAGATCCCGGGGACCGACAACAGGTGGCTCCAATTATAACACCCACACACAATGCCCAACGTATAGCGGAAACGCAGCGTGCCGCCCACACACAGGAGAGGAGATAGCACTAAATGGCCTTCCATACCCACACCGAAACCACAGCTCAACTATTCAAGCAGGACAATACAGTCATTATCCTCCAAAAAAGCCCAAAACAGGCATGCAGAGGGAACCGTCCACTGGGCAGATAGCGCATAACACGAAAGAACATTTCGAACGGAAAAAAGAAATAATACCACTCCCCCATGTGGTTCACATGCAAGTTATCTGGAAGGAGTCAGACACCACTGACCTTGACCATTCATAGAAGCATGTGGGATGAGGGCCAGTGTCCTCCGCACAAGCTACTATAACCCAAGTCCTGCCGCCCTACGACCATTACAGAATTCCCAGCAACGTCGGAGGTTGCACTCTGCAGACTGCACAGACAGCCGGAGCACGCCATCACATCGCCCTGCAGCAAAATGGCACTTGCACCACACCTACCCAACTACGCCGGACAGATGAAGGTGTACAAACATAACCTGATACAGATATTGGGATGTGAAAATCTGGCTCTGCTGAACGTAAGTTACCGACTAACTTACCGCATCGCATTGTTCAGCTGCGTCATCCCCGTCTTCTACTGTCGGAGGTGTCCCTTCCACTGTCCTGTGGATTTATGTCTCTCCAACCCGGCATGTCCAATGGCGGACCTGGTACAACTGTTCAACCCCCTGGACGTCCACGACAGGATCTGTTCAGCCTATGGGGGCATGGCGTATGTGGCTGCAATCGGACCCACACTGCAATGGGACCACTGTGCCTCCACACGAAGTATTCTGGATCAGTTTCATCGAATGTCATCCAACATGTCCCATCAGGCTCCTACAAGGGACAACTTACGACCAACACCTTGACAGCCACCATCCGCTGCATTGGATGGCATCCATGTATACCACCAATGCCATGGAAGCCCTGCTGGAAGGTATCGCATACCTGACAACCTGTCAATTCGTCGGACCCCGACGCAATACCCCAATTGAACAATGATGTCCTACACCGTACCCATGCTTGGCTTCGCACGGACTGAGCAGTTACCAGTACAACAACTATACCATACAACCTGCAACTAACACCACACCATTAACTACACTGCCATGATATCGGATATTTTCGGGACATGCACTCTGTTCCTCATCACATCCAGTAACTCTGCATGAACAGGGGAGGCAGAGGCATGGGATTTGTGTATGGCAACCACATGGACATCACTGCACGCACAACTATGCCATAATATGTATCCTGCGCCCATGAACATATGCACCAGTCAGTGGACAGTAATCGGTCGGCTGTAGTATGTGAGAGCTGTCACCTCACCTCCCTCTGAACTTTCGTGCCAGGACTTTTTCATGGACAACAAGTGCATCCCCAACAACATGACCCCAGTGACTGTGTCATGTCCAGTAGCCACCACATTGCAACAACAAGTGGGACGCCGTTGCATGCACGTAGGCCCATGCCCTGATGACACCCCTCACGCACGTGTGTATGAGTAACTATAGCAGCAAACCTGTAACATGGAACTGAGATGTACTGTGCCCATGATGTCAAGCGGTCTGGTAGGCAAAATGTATACTGTCTGTGTCAAAGTCAGCAGCTCCACAGTAATTAGCAAATGTACATTAGCACAGCAACGGCTAAGCAGTTGTAACTCTGAAGCCCACATCCCACAGTCAACAACTAATCACATGTACCCCTACACCCTATGCTATGTGTAATCATGCTGAGTATATCCTCCACATGCATTTCGCTGCCAGTAGTGTCCACTATACTGCATCACTGAGGACATAAGTCCTAATACATGGCTTGAAGTAAATATGTGTCTCTGCTTATTCATACCACGAGTACGAATGAGAGAGCATGAGAGTGTGTGAACTACACGGCAGTCGTGAGATGACCATGTAGTCCACTGTCATTGGATGTCAACGCAAATGAGTAGCACAACTGTGGAAGACACACATGTGTCATGTGAAGCGGGAGTTACGCTTGGCTCAGGTGGGTGGGTGTGACGGGTAGGTGCGCACATGCAATGTTGAAACACGCTGTGTTGGGAGGATTCCGGAGCAGTACATTACCGCTCTCCTGGGAATTTGTAAAGACCACCTGTCTGGGGATGAATGTGAACTCGTGTGTGCACAACAGGCGGGCACACGATCAATGCTGCATCAGGTGTAGATGTCAGCCCACCCTCTGTGGACATGCTGGATACTGCTGTGCGTCCGCCAGGCCCTTGCCAAGGCACTCACATCCCCTGTCGACCAGGTGTATCCCCAACATTGTCCACCTGCAAAGGCAATCCAGGGCACGGGATGGCAGTGGAGCATGGTGGGTGAGAGGTAATGGCACGCTCCTCCTGGTCACATCACGCAGGCAACACATCCTCAATATGTAGTATGGCACGAGTCAAATGGAAGTAGTGGGGTGACGCACACATCACGAGCAGGAGTGACATCACGGAAGGTGGCTCGCACCATCTCACTCATTGCCTATTTTCCCACACACGTTACATGCCATTGCAACAGAGAAGCCAGCGCGTGCACAAGCAGCTCCAAGCTCGCCCCAGAGAGGCCAAAGAGTGAATGTGTGGGTCCATGAGCTCCAGTTGGACGCGGCCTGGGCCGCTAGGGCAGCTACAGCCTCTGTGTGTTGCAGGTGGTGTATCCGGACTGCGGAGCCTGTCATGCATTGTCAATGTTGCCCGGGTCTCGAGTCGGGGCACCACGCAGGTGTACGGCGTCCCACCACTTATTATACCGCAAGACAGACCACTTGTTCAACTGGACCCACACATACACTCCTTGGCCTCTCTGGGGTGAGCTTGGAGCTGCTTGTGCATGCGCTGGCTTCTCAGGTGCAAACGCATATTTGGGTGAGCGAGGGGAGGCCATGAGGACAGGGTAAAATATGACTGTCTGACTTCCAGTTAGTTTAAGGAATGACCCTGATGTGGTCATAAAAAGACGTGTCTCGTGTGTATTGCAACTAGTAGATAAGCCGATGAACTTCCCATGTCTTGCATGTAGCCCCGCACCTAGACCCGCCCACTCGACACATAAAAATGAGTACCAGCACCACATCCTTCCCATTCGAAGCACTGACTGGGTGTGACAACCATTGGGCAGTCTTGTGTAGTCCACCCACGCGTAGATGTGGGCCCTCCATGATCCATGTCACCTGCGGCAAAGTGATGTCATGGGCAATGACGGAAGTGAGGAGAGCTGTCTGCCCCACGCACAGATGGCGCATCAGCTCAACAGACCCAGCACTGAGGGCAGCAGGGGTCACATGTGCAGGGGCAGCTGTGCCTGGTGTGAAGGAACATGCATATAGACAGCACATCGAGCAATGTGTAGTCTGCCCACATCTACTGTCCATTGTCAGGCGGACCTAGCAAAAGATCATAAGACAACACATCTGTGTGGGTGTACCCACTGTGACCAACACTGCGCAACAATCAACGTACTCTCCCTGTGCATGGCCCACCCCGCAACGGAGGTCACATTCAGTGCCACTAACTCACACACATCCCTATCACGAGGCATGGTGTGTCCAATCGACAGGGCTGAGTTTGCACTTATCCGGAGGGTCCTGAACAGGAGACACATGTAACCCACTAGGCAGTCTGTGATGTCACCTACTGGCATTGTGCACTCAATGTGCAGGCCAGGCCTGCTGGGACTGAGAAGGGCAGCATGGCCCCAGCCTGACATTCACATGAGCAAAAAGTGCACTGAGACCTGCATTGCCAATTGTCTGTGTCACTGGATGTCTGACATGAAGTTGCCATGTACCACCACTCGGGAGGGACAGACATGTCAAAGCGCCCGAGAGCTCACATACCCCTGCCACCTGCAGTCAGCATGGGGAGCAGTGCATGTTTGAACCCCACAGGCTCTGACTCATAGTGCTGCGGATCAACGACATGTGTGTCCCCCACATGCACTCCCACACACACTGCAGTTGTCTCTCGCACACAACTTTCGCAAGGAATAGCCATGTGCAGTGTGCGTGGAGCTCGGAATCCAGGATCTCCAGCTCCTCGCTGGTGAGTGGACCTGGACATATCCTCAGTGTCATCGACGTGAAGGTGGACAGGTGGCAGCAGCAGGTGTTGTTGAGGGATGCCAGGCTGCAGTCCCAGGTAGCTGTGGTAATGCCGGTCTCACTCCCACACTCATATAGCCCCCTGGGGCAGGTTCAGTGGGTCCAAGCTGCTGCAATTTGTGTACCATGTCTGCCAGCTTCAATTGCAGACGATGGCCTGCTCCCAGCTGGCCCGGGACGCTTACCTCCATAGTGGAACATGCAGGGTGCAACCGCGAGGGTCATTGGAGTTGGCCGCAAGGGCCTGGCCCATGGCGGGTACAGTCCGCTGATGCCATGTGCACCACACAGTATAATGTGCGCAATGCATCTGCAGGTGTGGCCATGATTTGTGTGTGGGAGCAGGTCCACAATGGACAGGGCCACAACATGCTGTGTGCATAGGTAGTGACGGCCAGTGCCCAGCCTCCACATGTCTGTTAGCATATCATCATGTACACATTGGCATGGGAGCATGGGATATGCATATGCACACACATGCCATCTTTCACTATGTACATCTGCCACCTGGCACGTGCAACGTTACGTGTCACTTGTGATGTGTATTGGCAATCACACAGCCGTGTTGGCATGGAGCTGTCAATGTGTACACCTGTCAATGTTTCTGGAGGTGTGATCCGCACAGTGCTGTACATAGGGTGCAGTAGGGACATCAATGACTGTCTCATATCCCCTCGTGCTACAGGTCCCACTTGTTTTGGCCGCTCAGCCTGTGTTCATAGCGTTGTTGATGTGTGCCATACTCACCCAGCCTCGGAAGCAGTGTCATGCACAGCAGCTAGTTATGTTGCCGTGGTATTGCCGCTTGCCAAATATGCAGTCTGATACCATCAGACATTAAGGCCTAAATCCCCATGTGCATGCTCATAGCAATGGTGTGTGTCACTGCCCATTGCAATTGGTAGGGGACCTGTGTAAGTGTATTGTGGCTGTGCTGTCCCTACTTGTCAGCTGTTCTGTGATTCAATTGCTTGGTCAGTCATTTTTGTTTTGGGTATGTGGAAATGCCCTGTGGCGTGTTGCTTTGACATGTGTCCACTTCCATCTTTCCTAGGAGGAGACCAAACATACATCGCCCCTACCAATTGCTGTCGGACATGGAGGATGTGGAGGTAATCCGGAAATTCCGGCTGGACCGACCCACCCTGCATCGCCTATGTGCCTTGTTGGAACCCCACCTCCGTCCTCGCAGGGTGTATCCAACTGCATTTACCCCCACGGCTAAGGTGATGGCTGCACTGCATTTCTTCACCACTGGGTCATTCCAACACACAGTGGGCAGTGGAAGTGGGATGTCCCAGCCCATGTTCAGCATGGTGCTACGTGATGTACTGTCAGCTATGATGCTGTACAGGAACAGGTACATCAGATTCCCCAGGGCTCGTGAATTGGCGGCAGTGAAGGGTGATTTCTATGCCCTTGGACGGATCCCCCACGTTGTTGGTGCAATCGATTGCACCCATGTTGGCCTTGTAGCACCACAGGCCATGGAGCACATATATAGGAATCGGAAGCACTTCCACTCCCTGAATGTGCAAGTGGTGTGCCTTGCGGACATGGTCATTACACACGTGTGTGCGAAGTTTCCAGGATCGGCCCATGACTCGCACATCATGCGCAACAGCATCCTACCACGTCTGATGACCAATCTGCAACCGGACCGTGCTTGGATTGTTGGTGAGTATGTGTACTCGTGTAGCGTGCCTGGTGTGCGATGCTGTCTTGGGGACAGTTGGAATTGCAACTAATCTCGGTATTCCTCACATCCAGGGGACTCTGCTTATCCGAATGGGCCTTGGCTGCTCAGCCCATTACGTAATCCTCGGACCCCAGCTGATGACCGCTACAATGAGGCACATGGGAGGACCAGACGTGTGGTGGAGCGGACCTTTGGCCTCCTCAAGTCCAGGTTCAGATGCCTGGATGGCTACCAGTGTCCTTATATTAAACTAATTCTTTCAAATTATTTAATTGCTTATGGACTCCATTAAAAATGTTTAAGGCAAAACTACTGAATTCTCCTAATTGTTGGCACTGTAATTTGGCTCCAGGTTCACTTAAACATATGCTTTTTGAATGTGATATTATTTTTAAATTTTGAATGAGGTCTGGGATGTTATTACAAACATTCCTCATTTATCAGACACACCTTTATATAATATGTTGATTTGTATATCGGTATTACTCTCACCAAAACTGTCAGATTTAGATAACAAGCTCCTAATATCTGCTGCTTTAAAATCAATCACTACAATTGGAAAGATGTTTTAATATTATCAGTACATGCATGGTGGATAATCTTTACTAGAAAGGGAGCTGATTTGACTATGTTGGGTCTTGTTCATAATTCACCTACTTACCAATTGTTTTGGAAACCAATTGATAATTATATAGCATTATACTATTAATTGTTTTATATTATATATTAAATACAGCTTGTTTAGATTTTAATATGTAGCTCCGTTATGCAATGCTTGTTATCAATAATTATTGATTCCTCAGTTTTCATTTTTTCATTTTTTAGTTTCTACTACACTGCAATTCTCATTGTATAGCTACTATTTTTTCAAATGTATTAATGCCAGTTTAATGTACTTAATTAGTTCTCTTTTTTGTTTGGTCTGTTGCCTTATTATAAACTCAATAAACTATTTTGAACACAAAAGGGCATCGGATCAGCCCATTTGAGAGATGTAACATGTGGGGTTCAAGTGCTTTAGCAGTGCGTACCCACACCAGGAGCTATGGATGCTTCCAGCCCCACCCTCAGGTCTTCTCTGAGCCTTCCAATAGACACGGTGGTGGGGGAGTGGTGAGGGAAGGGGGCATTCCTTACACAGACAGCAGTCCATGTAGCAGCACATCCAATAAGAGCCGGGCCACAGACTGTACACCATAGAGGGCTTCAGGAGAACACACCTTGAGTCTCACTTAAGCGAGCCAACAATCCTAGCATGTGTGGGACACTTGTTACTACAGGCCACATATCATGACAGCGATCATAACGCAGCACAGGGGCAGGGTGAAATTGTTATCACAAAGCTTTCCCTGAAGTGCTCCTGCCATGGTTGCAGAAATGTCCAAGGGAGGAAAACACCTGCTGCAGCGGTGGCAATGATTGGATGGGCTAATCTTGTTGTTTTTAGTGCAGCTGACCTCAGCCGCAGTCGGTGCAGGTAAGAACGGTGAGGCGGTGGGGCCTGGTGGGGGGCATTTTGACAGACGATGACGAGGGAAAATTATTTATTTATTTAATTTTCCCTCATCATCGTCCGTTGAAATACCTCCCCAGCCAGCCCCACCACTCTTACATGCATGGGCCACGGCTGGCTGACCTGGTCATCCAACACAGTGGTAGCAGGAGCGTCCACAGTGGCACTGCATGGGTGTCATGGCCCTGACGTAAACCATGAACATAGGTCCAATGACCCCTCTGGTCAGTGAAATACCGACACAATGGCTGTGCAGTGAGCCTCTCCTTTCCTAGACCCGCAATCACTCCCTCAGGTGCCCTAGTGACAGCTGCACCCCTGCAAGTTCCTCCTCATTCTCTCCTCTGATCTCCTTCCTCCTTTTCACTGTCCCCTCCCTGACCCTTCCCCCTGTCTCTCACTTACATTCTTCTGTCTCTCACCCATCCTTATCTTCTGCCTCACTCCTCACCCTTTCTGTCCCCTTTCTCTTTCTGTCCTCTTTATCTTGTTGGCCCCTTTCTCTTTCTGGCCCCTTTCTCTTTCTCTTTCTGTGCCTCTTTTCCTGGTCCTCTTTCTTTTTCTGTGACAATTTATTCCCTTGTCCTATTAGTTACTTTCTTCTGCCCTATCTTTCACCCCTTTCCTTTCGATTCTCCACACCTGTGCCCACCCTCCCTAAACTGTAAATACAGAGCCTGCCACAGGCAGGCATGATGTTTTTTAAAAAAAACTGAGTGAGAGACTTGTAAAATAAATACAGCCAATATCGGTCACGCTCCCAACTCTGGTCCACGGTGCCACTGCACCAGCTGCACCCCTCATGGCTACACCTCGGATCCTTCCAGCACTCCCGCCTCTGGTCCCTGGTGCCACTGCACCAGCTGCACCTCTGATGGCTACACCTCAGATCCTTCCAGCACTCCTGCCTCTGGTCCCCGGTGCCACTGCACCAGCTGCACCACTCATGGCTACGCCCCGGATCCTTTAAGCAGTCAAACTAATATTAGGCCGTTTGTCTCCAGTTGGCCTGTGTCTGAGAGTCCTGTCTGATAGAAAATGCTACAAGCACAGCCCACGCTAGACGAAGCTTATGTGTAATAATTTATATTACACATCTGTAACCTCTGGGAGATCCCAATCATTGAGCAGCCATCGTAGTTGCTTTTTGTGCACAACAATCACGTAGCTGTGTCATGTGGGAAACTTGGTTCAAGAAGAAATGTCTTCCAGGACCTGTGCAGCTGGATGTGTGCTGCATTGACAATCGCTGCATAATCAGCATCCACTGTGGCCGCTATTCACTGGCACTAGCAAGGGGGGGGCAGAGGGGGCGGCAAAAGGCAGTGACCGCCACGGGCGGCAGAGTCCCTAGCTACGCCACTGCCGCTATTGGATGCACATACCTTGGAGGTGGGGTTCTCTGAAGCTTTTTAGGTCAAAGCCTACCAGACAGTGCAGCTGTTTGGTTTCCAAAACAGCTTCCTGGGGACATTCTGAAAGCTTCTCTGGGAAAGCAGTCCACCCATACCTTACCATTGGCTTTGTAACTCACAATTGCTTGCTTTCTATTTGCTGGCTTTATTTGTTTTAGGCTGAGGTTAGTCCCCACCGTTGAGCATACCCTGTTTACCATCACTCCTTGTATTCTTCCATGAGTGCTCACCTTCCCCTGGATGGAGTTTGCAGACTTCCGTTATGCAGAACTTTGTGAAGTGACCAAAAACTCAGCTGCGCTATGCAGAGTTTGGCAAGAGGTGAAGTGTTATATGTTGCACTGCTCGCGCTGAATTTTAGCACCGGGTGTTTGTCTGTAAAATCAGCACGAACGACACCACATTCAGCCCCTGAGGGCGCTGGTCTTTCTGATGCTCGAGTAGATGTTCTACTCAAGCGGCAGCTTCCTCAATGTGAGCGGAAGGTTTTTCAATGCGAGCGGTAGCGACCATCCGCTACCACCCGCTTTGACAAATCTCACCGGGAGGTGGTCTGGAGTAAGATTTTCCTCGCTCGCCAACTTAATGTTGTCAAGCTGTGGGAGAGGAAAAACTCTGCTTCATGCCTCTACAAGGAAATTTTCTGAACTCCGCGCGAGACACGGAGCACAGAGTGGTAAAATCTCCAGAAACTCCGCAATCGGAGCAGAATTTCAATCCCAGGTCTATTGAAAACAGACCTTTAAATTGTGTACTTATCTTGTCACATTTGCTGTGCATTCAAAGACAGGGATAAAATGTCAGGCTGTGTCTTCCAGGGAACTTGGGGGCCGATTATGATGGCGGGCAGACTTTGTCCGCCCGCCATCGCCCCGGTAAATGGGACCGCCCGCTATGTGTGCGGCAGTCCCGCACATGTGATTAGGATGCCACCGCCACGGTGGCGGTGGCATCTCATTTCCAGCATTGTGGCGGGCGGTGCTCACAACACCGCCCGCCACAGTGCTGGAAATGCATGTTGTGCATCTGCATGCACAACGTGACAGGCACCGCGCGGTGCCTGCCACCTTGTGCATGCAAATGCAGGGGGTACCATAGGTACCCCCATGTGCAGCCCCCACCCTCCCAACACCCTGGGGCCCGCAACGGGCCCCCAACAGCAAAGATCGCGGGCCTTTCCATGGCGGCGACGCCACCATGGAAAGGCTCATCTCCGCCGGCATCATAATATGGATGGCGGTGTCTTGCAGACACCGCCACCATATTAAACTCTTTCCGCCCGGTCGACTGTTCGACCGGGCGGAAAACATGCGGACGGTCTTACCGTCTGCCGGGCTCCCCTCCGCCATGGTAATATGGCGGGGGAATTTGTTGGCGGTCGGGCGATTATGGCGGGCGGATCGCCACCGCCAAGCGGGCGGTGGCGATCCGCCCGACATTGTAATCGACCCCTTGGTGTTTACTTTTCTTTTGATGATTTAAATGTAAGAGGATTTACTTGACAATCTTGCTGGATACTGGGGGTTGGAAAGGAAAGGTTTTTTTCTAGCACACAACAAAATTTTAATGTCTATAAACAAACTGTTCAAATGTGCAAATATTTCAGAATATATCAGAACAAGGAAAGCACAAATGAAGAACAATTTTGGGATTTCTGAAGTGTAGTGGAAACAAATATTTTATTTGGCCTTTCGGAAATCTCTCAAAACATGGCTTTTTCCTTAATGTTGCTTAGGGGTTTTCACTGTCTGTGCTGCTATTAGCGATGGGATGCCCTCGGGTAGCTATGCGCTTAATACATGTTTTATTCATTCATTCATTCATTCATATGATCAAAACAAATCAATACACTAGGTCTGTGGTTCTTAACCTTTTGACTTCTGTGGACCCCTCATTTAATCATCACTGGATCCAGAGGACCCCCACTAAATCATTATTGGAATCTGGGGACCACCATTGTGTCATCACTGGTTGACAGGGACCCCAACCTAAGCATTTTCAATGATTTGAGCCACAAAACAATACACTTAAACACAGAAGCAAGCATTCATCAAACAAATTAATTGAGACCACTCATCGCCCCTACTATGTTCTGTTTGAAGCACTTGCACTGCTCCCATGAATCAATCTGAGGATACCTACTTCAATTTTTATAATTTATAATAATAATAATTCCACATTTCTAAAGTGCAAATTTATCACCCCTAGGGGTATCCAGGCGCTGGAGGGACGTCGGGGAGATTAAGTGAGATATTGCCCAGAATCACATGATGCTGAGCTGAGCTGCCGACGGCGTAGGGGATCGAGCCGTGAGCCCTACGATCTGGAGTCAGCTGCTCTGGCCGCTGCACCACACCTCTCCTGTTTTTAGCCTCCATTTTCAAATTCCTTCTTGTTTACAGAACGTTAAAAAAATGTCATTTTTACTGTATACTTCTTTATTTATATACACTTTATTAATATGTTAAAATTATTTAATTTTCTAAGCAGTCACAGAGCCCCTGAGCAGACTTCGTGGGCCCCCTGGGGTTCCCAGACCACATGTTAACAGCCACTGCACTTGGTGATTCCATTTCCACACATTATCATGTGTGCGCTTTATAGTTGTGGTTCTGCCCATCTAATCTGCCCACATTTGTCGCTTTTTAATCCCCTGGTTTTTTACCTTTTACTGTGACTCACCCACTGTAAACTCATGGTAAAATGCACTGCGCGTGTTTACTGCCAGTGTACGCCATTTAAGATATGGCGGCTGCGAGTGACTCAGCAGGGATAAGAGGCACTCGGCTGGTTACACATGAACATGTGGGCACAAGAGTGTGCACACATGTGAGGGCTGTGCTTGGGAGACTCCTGTTGTGCACAAACCAGCAACTGTACACAGGTCGTCTGGCACATTAGGGACTCTGCAGGGTTGGGTATTGACCTGGGATAGTCCTTATATTGTTGGTGTACACAGATAGGGAAAGTCAATATGCTTTACTGTCTGGTAGGCAGGGGCACTCCATTATACACCATGGGGAAGACTGCCTTAGACTGCAGCCCTTCTTCCCCTTGGCCTAAAGACACCAGGGTCATACCATCGTACAGTGTAAGCTGTCAGAAAAGAACAATGCTGTAAAGTCCAAAGTCATATTTGTAGAGCTTACGGGTCATCCAGGAATGTCATGTTTATCTGTCTCACTTCGGGATCAGAGCCCAGGCCTTTAGTCACCCTGCTGGGCTGGGACAAAGGTCTCCCCCCACAAAGGGAGCAAATGACCTTGATTAGGTCAGCTTCTCAGAAGGAAGGGGTGGGTGGATTTCTCTGCATCAATCAGCCAGCTGTCATGCTGTGCAAGGTAGAGGGCAGGTTCACACCCACTAAACAGAGGTGGGAGCCCCAGCCCTGGAGCCAAACCAGGAGGGGGGCTTGTTTGAAGTTTTGCTGTGGCAGGCCCTGACAGTGAGGGGTGGAACTGAGACCCCCTAGTGCACACGCGGCAAGTGACTCCAGTGTGGCGCCATCTTGAGATATCACAGAAAGCTGTGCAGGAAGGTGGAAACAGGGACGAAGAGGTGATGTGGGCCCTCAGGATAGGCCAGAGGTGCATCCCTGCTTAAAAGATGTTGTGCAGGGGGGGATCTCTCTTAGGGGCCGATTCCGATTCGGGTCGGACAGCTCAAAAAGAGCCGTCCGGATGCTTACCTCCCGACCGACTCGTCCCGGGAGCCGGTCAGTCCTGCCGATCAAGTACGATGCGTGCATGTGCTGAAAACTCGACCGACACGAACTCGCCAAATAAATACTCAATTCTCCCTACGACCCGGTCCCGTAAACGCAGAATCGACTCGCACGGGGGCTATGTCAGAGCTGTTTCCGGCCGGACAAGTACGATGCGCACTTCCTATGCGCCGAGCGAGTCGACACGTACGGCACGTCACAGCATCCGGAAAAGCTGCATGAAAGGAACGATTCGCGCCACAACACGATCCCCGGACACGAGACGTACAAGCCTGCAACTGGGACGAAACGAACCAACGACCAGTGCAGACGAGACGGTGTCGACATGAATCCCATCGCACAGGTCATACCGATCCTCTACATCCATGGACTGATCCGGAACAGACGCCAACGACGGAGACGGTAAGAGACACCCCCCAAACAAACAGCCGACACGTACCAGTAAACCTGTGACAAACACCCAGGCCCCCCTTGCCCATCACCCCCACCCATAGGGGGCCTCTTGCCTGTCACCACTCACACCCCCACCCATAGGGGGCCTCTTGGCTGGGACTACTCCCACCCCCACCCATAGGGGGCCTCTTGCCTGTCACCACTACCACCCCCACCCATAGGGGGCCTTTTGCCTGGGACTACTCACACCCCCACCCATAGGGGGCCTCTTGCCTGTCACCACTCACACCCCCACCCATAGGGGGCCTCTTGCCTGTCACCACTCACACCCCCACCCATAGGGGGCCTCTTGGCTGGGACTACTCCCACCCCCACCCATAGGGGGCCTCTTGCCTGTCACCACTCACACCCCCACCCATAGGGGTCCTCTTGCCTGTCACCACTCCCACCCCCACCCATAGTGGGCCTCTTGGCTGGGACTACTCACACCCCCACCCATAGGGGGCCTCTTGCCTGTCACCACTCACACCCCCACCCATAGGGGGCCTTTTGGCTGGGACTACTCTCACCCCCACCCATAGGGGGCCTCTTGCCTGTCACCACTCACACCCCCACCCATAGTGGGCCTCTTGGCTGGGACTACTCACACCCCCACCCATAGGGGGCCTCTTGCCTGTCACCACTTCCACCCCCACCCATAGGGAGCCTCTTGCCTGGGACTACTCACACCCCCACCCATAGGGGGCCTCTTGCCTGTCACCACTCACACCCCCACCCATAGGGGGCCTCTTGGCTGGGACTACTCACACCCCCACCCATAGGGGGCCTCTTGCCTGTCACCACCACCAATAGTGAACTGTGTGAGTACCACTACCAATGCCCACACACATAGGATGGGTGATGTGTAACACATACCCCATACCCCAACATAAGGACTACAAACCAAAGGATATCCACAACAACCTCATGACCACAACATGTAGTCTGTGTACAATACCCACCACAGTGAACATGACCATGTACACACAATGTAACTCACAACACGTGTCTGCAATACCATAGTGTGGCTAACACAAGCCAAGCCTCACATGAGCACTGCAGTAATGTCCTCAACACCCATCACTTGAGTGTACAAAAGGTAACTGTGTGGTACTAAACAGCACCATATGTAGAGCACTGTGCCAATGGGGTCTGAACCCCCATCAGCACAGTGACATGAAGGTAAGTGTGGGGATCACACATGCAGCATATGTAGAGCACTGTGCAAATGGGGTCTCAACCCCCATCAGCACAGTGACCTGAAGGTAAGTGTGGGGATCACACATGCAGCATATGTAGAGCACTGTGCTAATGGGGTCTCAACCCCCATCAGCACAGTGACATGAAGGTAAGTGTGGGGATCACACATGAAGCATATGTAGAGCACTGTGCTAATGGGGTCTCAACCCCCATCAGCACAGTGACATGAAGGTAAGTGTGGGGATCACACATGCAGCATATGTAGAGCACTGTGCAAATGGGGTCTCAACCCCCATCAGCACAGTGACATGAGGGGACTCCACTCCTGTGGAAGGAAAGCTGTGCCATATGTTGTCCATGCAGGCCACCAGCATGTCAGCAGTATACTTTGTCACACAGCTAACATATACCACACATTGGTGGCCCTGGTAACAGCAGCCTGGGCACGGGAGGGTCCCCTGAGTCAACTGCACAGAGTCAACACACATGTAGATGAAGTAGCACTGAGGACACAGATGAGTCCATCCACATAGATGCATACACTTGCATGTCCATTGGAGATGGCCACAGAGTCAGTGAAATGGCCCAATTGAACCATGCCAAGGCCAACAGGTGTGCATGTGTGTAAGACACTGATGAGACATTGCTAACAAAAGATAGATAACACATTTCCAAAGACCATAATCATGACCCCGTCAGATTGCTGCAAAGGATGACATGGATACACATCCCAACAGGACATACCCCCCATGGCCCACATGGTCTCCAGCACAGTGACACTACATTTCCCAGCCATGGAATACACCATCACTGGAGCAAGGGCATGTCAAGTATCAACAACATCATGTACATCTGAAGCAAAACCACTAGTGAACAAAAAGGAGCTTTTATTCAGCCGAGTTATTTGTGAAATGGAAAATCAAGAAGAAAAACATGAAGGCCTATGGCCAGTCCATAAACAGACCCAACAGGGTCAAGTGTCCAAATGCCACATTTGGCTTGCCTGCACTGCCAACGGAAGGGGACATACCCCTGGGAGGGGCATACATAGAGGCCAGCCAGGCACCGCAGGTACAGGATCATGGGTCTACAGAAACAGGCAGGGAAGGGCTGGTGGGTGCAGGAGCGGCAGCTGCAGCGGAGGAGTCTGACAGGGTGGGTGCCGGCACGACTGGGGGCACAAGTCAGGAGCAGTGGGTGCCGGCACAACTGGCGGGCACAAGTCAGGATCAGTGGGTGCCGGCACAACTGGGGGCACAAGTCAGGAGCAGTGGGTGCCGGCACAACTGCAGTGGGCAGGTCAGAGGGAGTGGACACGGAACCCACTGCAGTGCCCAAGTCAGACCGGGAGGGCAGAGACTCCACTGCAGTGCCCATCCCCAGGGGAGCAGGAAGTGGATCCGGTGATGTGGGCAGGACGGAGGGGAGGGCACGCCCTCCACAGCAGTGCCACACACAGGCTGAGTGGGGTGTGGGGTGCTGGAAGAGCAAGAGGCAGGGGGGAAGGCCTGACCATCTTGGGGATGCGGTAGCGGTGGGTGGGTGAACCTGGGGCAGGGTGTGGTGGTGGGACCTGTGGAGTGGGAGCCTGGGGGATGGCGGGTGGAGACTGTCTGGTGGAGTGTTGGGCCGGTGGTGGGGTCTTGCTCTTCCGGGTGCGGGGGGACCTGCGGCGTGGGGTCTCAGCCTGCCTGCGCCTGGGGGAGGGTGTCTGGGGGCGAGGGACACCCCCCTCTGTGTGGCCGGACCCCCTCTTCCCCTTGTGTGCTGGTGTGGATGGATCAGTGGGGAAGAGTCCGAGGTCGACCAGGAAGAGCCTCTTTGCAGCTGGGGATGCAGTTGAGGCAGTGGAAGGGGCCGTGGAAGGGGCTGTGGAAGGTGAGGCATCGGAGGACTGCGGAGTGCCTGTGGATGCATGTGTGTGTGTGTCTGACCCATGCCCGGTGAGTGTATGTACAGTCCCCTGAGTATGCGTGCGTGCATGTTTAGACTTTGGCTTGGGTGTGTGTGTAGTGCCTGGGTCTGTTGTGTGCAATGATGGTGGAGGTGTGTGTGTGAGTTGGACAGGTAGGGTGCTGGGAGTAGGGGATGGGGCAGGGGCAGGAGGGGGGAGGGACTGCTGGAGGAGGGACACTGCTGCCGTCAGTGAGGAGGCCATGCCCTGACTGGTCCTCTGTGGGGCAGACATGGATGATGACATGCCCTCCATGTACGACACCAGCTGGTTCAACAGACCCGTGTGCACATGGAAGACACGCAGCATGGATGTCTGCCCCACATGGATCTGCCGCAGCAGGTCGACAGACTCCTCAGTCAGGGCAGCAGGGGACACAGGGGTAGGGGGTGCGGTGCCTGACTGGAAGGAGACATGCCCATGAACACGGGCGCCTCCACGGACCTTAGATGTGGGAGCCATGGGGAGGGCAGTGATGGTGGGGGCGGGGACAACCTCAACAGGTGTTGGATGGTGGCTGCTGCCACCCACCTCCACAAGGAAGTCCTCGTCACTGCTGCTGTGGTCCTCAGCTGCGGTGGTGTTTGCCGAGGAGCCCACAGACTCACTCCCTCGCCCTCCGTGCCACTGGGTCCCTCCGACTCCTCAAATTCCGACCCAGTCTGGCTCTCTGGCTCCCCCTGGTCCGTGGAGCGGTCTCCCTCTGTGTCCGTGTCTGTATCTGCACAGGGAAAATAGAATGAAAACACATTAGTCATCTGCACTGACCACACACACCACAGAAAGTACAGCACATCAGTGGCCAAGTGCGGGCATCAATCAGTTGAACTTTGCTAGGAGTGCTCACACAGATTTGCATAGGCCAATGGTTAGTCTGAGAGTCGAGCATGGCATTCACATCCCTCCTGCCCTTGCACCCATCTGTCTTGCGCATGTAGGATCCCTACACCCCACTGCAGACACATGCACCACCTACCCATTACTTGACAAGACCTGAAAATACGTAGTGGTCTGTCAACATGCACACATCACATCTGCTGACAATGGACCTGTACATTTGCCTGGACGTAGGGATGGCCAGTGTTGCATCTGAGAGGCTGGGGCTGAGTACATGCACCAGACATCCTGATCCCCGCAAGTCCTGCATACCTTGGCACAATGGAGTGCATGTTGCACATGACACACTCCTGCTGGATCACCCCTAGGTAGTGTAGTCCCATGGCTCAGCCATGCCTGTGAGATCATACATCACAGTCTCCAGTCACAGAGGGCAGGGCAGCCCTACAACAACTGTCACCACTGTGTCACATTCCCAGGACATGGGGCCTGCAAACTCTGTAGCTGACAACTACACATGACCATCCACAGTAACAACATCGTCTGGATTCTGATGTGCCCACCCCAGACCCATTGGACGCATGAGAGACATGGGACAGGGCACTCTGAAGCTGAGCAACTCGCACTCTGCTGTGAATGACACCCAGCTGCTTGAACTACCCAGTTGCAGGCACCATTGTGCACGGTCAAGTCATCACATCCATACATGTCACAGAGGTATTGTCTCACATGGGCACATCTCAGATTGCATGCTGACCCCAAACCCATGTACACACCAGTGGGCCTGACAACGGTGCCACAGCACAATGACACAGGGGCAGACACCTGAGGGAACTGTTCACCTGGCACAAAGTGCCAACCGAGACACGGGAGTGGGAGTACAGACTGTAGCATGCCCTGGACTAGCCATGACTGTCCTGCTCCACGTGGAACAGGTGATAGCCATGGACAGTAGGCAGGTGGCTGTGCATGTGTGACACACTTGAGGTACATGCTCCAGAGGCCCCAACAGTTTACCCAACCAGCAGCATGGGTGTGTGCCGAATGCCCCAGGCACATGTGGTGAGCCCGAGCTGTCAATTGGCCACATGACAGGAGTACATGCAGATAAATACCAGGACCCTGGCATGTACTGTACAATGGTCCCACCCTTGAAGCACAACACTGAGTCCCCTGAAGCAATGCTGGCCCACATCCCATGCACCTTCACATGTAAGGGCACAGTTTCCACGTGACACTATGCCCAGACAGAAAAAGCAACACCTGGCAAACAGATGAGAAGGGGGCAAGTCACCAGAGAGGGACATGGGTCCTGGATCAACTGAACAATGTACTGTTGAGGTGTTACCAGGCCAGAGGGGGCACATAGCATGTCAGACACAGCACACAGTGCAGTCATGTACTCACCCCCTCCTTGCTGCTGTCTGGCCATCAGCTGCCCATCCAGGTCCGGGAAGACCACCGCCAGGATCCGGAGCATGTGGGGGGTCAGGGTCCGGTGTCCGCCCCTCCTGCGTGGAGGCGACAGCTTCAGCTGGACCCGTGCGATCCTCCGGGTCCAGCCCCGAAGCTCCTGCCACCTCTTCTGGCAGTTGCGGATCCTGCACCTGTAGACCCCCACGGATCTCACCGCCCGGACGATGCTCCTCCAGATCTCATGCTTCTTCTGGGCAGCAACCTGTGAGGATGACAAAGTGCAGAGGACATTACTACACTGGCAACATATTAGTGCAACACACAGGCAGTCACACATGTGGGCATCAGCAAGGCTAATGAGGTACACAGGTGGTGCAACTATGGTTGAGGGACCGGTGTCCAGCACTCACAACTTTGAGACATGGCCTGGGAAGGGAACCTAGTGACAATCCACCTTGCACTGCACTGCAACTGTGCAGTACATGTGGGTGCCCCATTTGTGGCAAGAGCAGTAGTCAGTGGGCAACCAAGCCACTGGTGTACACACTAATGCTGCTGCTGGTCAGACCAGTAGCACAATTAGCAAAGCAGTGGACAGCACACTCACCTGCTCCCCTGGTTTCCCATAGAGCTTGGTGTACTGCGGCAGGAGCCCGTCCAGCAGGGCCTGGTTCTCCTCCTCACTGAAGGCTGGGGCCCTCTCCACAGTACGTGCCATCATTGAAGCCAGAGGAAGCAGAGACAGCAGCAGTGATGATCTTGATGTGCTCCAGTAGCATGTGGTGCAGGCAAGTGGGTTCTCTGGGGGCCAGGCAGCCTTATATCTGTGCTGTGGAGGCATGTCTGCCCTGGGGTACAAAGGGATAGGTCCAAAAAGCTTGCATCCTATGAATTTGGCCAATCCATGGGATAGCACGACTCGTACACGCCTTCAGCATCATTTAAAACATCACCTCCATGACACACTGGCAATTGCAACAATGTTGTATGACTCCAACTGAATTTCCTGCACACGCCTCGTTCAAATTTCAAATCCGCGTCCATCACCATGACAGCTCATGGCCAATGAGGGTGCAGGGCCCGGCAAATGACTGTACTACGCGGATTTTGAATGGCAACACACACCCGTCTCCATCAGATTCAATGGGCAAGACGTGCGCGCGGCTCGGTCCATACACGACCGACGCGTCACACGCGTCCGTCGCCATTGTAATGTATGGCCCAGACATGCGCACGGCTCGGTCCATACACGACCGACGCGTCACACGCATCCGTCGCCATTGTAATGTATGGCCCAGACGTGCGCACGGCTCGGTCCAAACAAGTTATTTGGGTTTTGGGGACATTGAACGTGTCGGTCAGCCTTGCTGTCAATTCCTGACAGATGCCATCCTCTGTCACTAGCTAGGGACTATGGGGCACACCAATGGCACCACTGCCTGTGCCACAGTGTGTCCCCAGTCATGTATGGCTGCCTCTTATGTGTGGGTCTGGGGGCACAGGATGTGTTTGGTCGTGTGCCACTTGTAGACAAGCACTCCCAGGCTGGACCCGGATGTGGGTGGACACATACATGTGTGGTGTGCCCATTGCCACAGGGGGGTGCAGCAATGCAGTACAGGACATTGGCAATGGACACAGTCCCAGCCAGGATGTGCGTGTGTGTCGTGTCACATGTACCCTGTCTCATCAGTGTTAGTAGCTTCAACGCAGGGTGAACCAGTGTCGACATTGTGATGTCCATACACTATCTGTGTGCATGTGGTGTGATCTGTCAGTGATCCAATGTGAGCTGATCCACACATCACATTGGTTTGTACATGCACAGTGTTGTTGTGTGGGGGTGGCACAGACACCTACATATGTCCTCTTGTGGCGACAGGGCACATGGACTGTGGCTAACATGCTTGTTGTGTGTAATGTCAACGATACGTCACATCATGCCTGTGTAACTGTCAGTCAGGGAGCTGTGATGTGGAGAAAATATCTGTCCTCACTAGTCACTGTGGGCTTTGTGTGGTAGGTGGCAACAGGGCAGATGTACTGTGCTAGGGCCCATTGCTTTGTCATGGCACAACAGGGGCCCTGTCATGTGCACATCTTGGGCTTCAATGTGCGTTGATGCCATGTATGGGACATTAGTGTCTGTAACCTGTGGCAACCACCTCAGCTCATTGTGTTATGTGTTTGTTTATGATGGGCTGTGTTGCTGTGGCTTTGTGACATTGCTGGAGGGTGTGCCTTCATCCTTTGTTTCTGTCTGTACTGCAGGGCCCCAAATGTACCTAGGCCATTCCCGGACCTGGCAACGATGGTGGAACGTGAGTCCATCAGAAAGTACCGTTTCACCAGGGCAGTGATTGAGGAGTTGGCAGGGCAGTTGGGCCCACACCTGCAACCTGGCCGGCCATACCCGACGGCACTGACCCCCAAGGTGAAGGTGATGGCAGCCCTTCATTTCTTTGCGACGGGTACCTTCCAGTACACTGTGTCTTCTGGTGGAGGGATGTCGCAGACAATGTTCAGTCGGGTGCTTCGGGATGTGTTGGAGGCCATATTACATTTCCTGGACCTGTACATCTATTTCCCCACACCCCAATGACTTGCAGACATAAAGGGTGACTTCTATGCCCTGGGGAGGATGCCAAATGTCATTGGCTCCATTGACAGGACACATGTGGCTTTGGTGCCACCACAGGCACATGGCTGCCATACAGGAACCGCAAGCATTTCCACTCCATCAATGCTCTGGTGGTTTGTTTGGCGGACATGACAATCTCCCATGTGTGTGCCCGTTTCCCTGGGTCTGCGCATGATGCCTATGTGATGAGGAGTAGTCGTGTCCCTAGACTGATGTCACGGATGCAGAATCTACGTGCCTGGCTTGTTGGTGTGTACTGACTTTTCCTCACTGTGTGTGCCTGCCAATTGTTTGCTACCTGTTTTACTCCAACTCCTCTAATGTGCATGTGTCTGTATGTAGGTGACTCTGGATATCCCAACATGCCATGGTTGCTGACACCCCTGAGGAACCCTGTGACACCAGCCGAGATGCGCTACAACCAGGCACATGGTCGTACCAGGAGGGTGATAGAGCGGACATTTGGACTCCTGAAGAGCCGCTTCAGGTGTTTAGACAAGACAGGAGGTGCCCTCCCGTATGCCCCTGCTAAGGTGTGCCGGATCATCATCGTAGCATGCATGCTGCACAATCTGGCAGTGCGAAGGGAGTTGCCCCTCATCCAGGATGACAATGACCAACACCCGCCACCTGTGGAGGATCCTGGCCTGGGCCAGGATGCCAGTAGCGATGATGAGGCTGCGGAGGATGTCCGCACACAGCTCATCAACAACTTCTTCTCCTGAATGTGAGTATACAGTGATGTGTTGTAAATGTGTTGTGTGTGCATATTTTGTGTGTGTGGTGCACCTTGCGTGTGGCTGTGTGCTACTTGTGTGGATGCCTGCAGTGATGTGTCCATCCAGTTTACCTGTACTCCCCACCAGTTGTGTGATGATTAGTATTTTGGGGTGGTGTAGTCTGTGATTTGTGTTTGCCATGTGTGTTGCAGTTGTATGGCGTCATGCAGTGTTAACAATTGTGTTTCTGTCTGTCCTTCATAGGGTACTGTGGCTGTTGTTTGGTGTACAGAGACCCCTGATGCCCATGCTCCACTGCCAAGATGGAGTCGTTAGTGTCCCGACGAGTGATGTGCCAGGCACCCCAGGACTTCCGTAGTTATCCACTTGGTGACCGTGTGCCCACTGTCAGGTGTTGCTAGCTTGCATGTGTGTAATAAGGGACATGTGGCAATTGCCTGACAATAAACTGTGCTGCACCTTCTGATGTGTGTTGCTTGTGCCTACACATCAGACTGACATTGACGTACTGCACTTGTGGGCCTGTCACCACTGACTCAGGTTGGGTGTGTAGTTTGTGCATACCACAGGCTTGCTTGTCAACATTGATGTTGGCAATGAATTGGTTGGACGTGGTGAGCATGTGTAAAGTAGACCTGGTGGTGTGTCTCCCACATATGTGGCACATTGGCCTGACTGACATGACAGTGTACTCATCACAGTACAGGTTTGCATGCACAGTGTTCTTCAGCACATCCAGATCTACATGCCACTGGCAACCTCTCAATCACCACAGAGTCACGTCTTGTGTTTAGGTGAATTTATTAGCACATAAGTGGGGATGGTGCTCAGGATTGGGAGTGTTGTCCGTTGGCTTTAGAATCCAAAGTTCACAGATAACAAGTTAGGAGTGTTGGTAGATGAAATGTCTACAGTACAGTCCACAGTCGTTAAGCACATTGTTCCAACTCAGACCCTCCATGTCATGTGGGGAGTACGATGTCGTACAACAAGGTGAACGGTTTGCACACAAAGGTCACTGTCCAGAACAGGTGTTGGTTTCCTGGGGGATGTGCATGGGCATCTTCGTCTCACTTGTTCCTCACTGGACGACCCCTCTTCTCCTTCTCAGGGGGAGCCTCACCTGCAGGCTGCTGCCGTGCACGGGGGCCTCCACCAGACCCCCCCTCACTCCCTGTGGCAGTGGCAGATGTTGTTGCCCGAGATGTAGTCGTCGCACAGGGCGGTGGGCTCAAGTTGGTGCTGATCTGGCGGAGGCAGGTCAACATTTCCCGGTGCACCACTGCTATATCTTCCATGGTATCCCACTTGGACTCCATATTTGACAGGTGTGTTTCAACACAGGACATGTGGGAGTCCAAGCGGGCATCGTGGCCAGCCTGCTGTTCTTTGATGTCCGTGAGGATCCCCACTACCTGGCTGAACCCTCCGATGCTTTCCTGGTACGCATCCATGATGCGTTTCAGGTGGGTGTCATCCTGCAGCCGAGCACTCTCAGTGGAGCCTCTGCTTGGCCTCCCACCCCTCCCACCACCCCTCGCCACACGGCCAGCACCTGTGGTGTCCCGCACAGGTGTCACAGGGGGACCTTGGATGTTGTTGCTGTTGTCAGGTGCCCTGGTGCCCTGTGACCCTGTGCCGTCTGATGGTTCGGTAGGTCTGTCCGTGTTGGCAGGGGTGGCTTGCGGTGTATCAGCAGTTGCAGGGGTGGTTGCAAGGGGGGCAGGTGAATGTTGCCGAGGGGCTGCATGAGGGCCGAGACCGGAGGGGCCAGCTTGGGTGTCGTCTGACGAGCAGTGAGACTGTGCGCCACCGGAGCCAGGTGGGTCCACCGGAGCCTGGGACTGGGACTCTTCCTCATCTGTGGTTGAGTCCACATCTGCCCCTGTGTTTGGAAGGAAGACACAATGTTAGTGATGTATTCATGGACATCAATGGTTCATACACATGACATTGGCCACTGTGGTTGGTGTTGCATGCCTGTCCATTGCATCATCCTACTTTGTCACTGACGGAGATTTCCATTAGTGTGGTGCATTCACCTGACACCCTGAGGCACTTTGGTTGTCATGTCTAGCTGTCTGCCTGCCTGGCATCTTAATTGCACGCTGGACTGTACTGTGCCATTCCTACACTGGTGCTGACACATGCCTGACACAGGTGTTTCATCCCTATCAACAGTTGTGCTTTGACGCTGGCATCCTTGCAAGGGCACCTAGTCTGGGATCTCTGTTTGGGGCATGTGTAATGCCAGTTTGTGTCAGTCAATGTGCATCACATTAGTGTGTCTGCACAACCTGGTCACAGTCCAGCATGCCCGGGTTGTCCTGATGTTCTCTTCTGTGTTGTCTGTGTCCCCAGTCCACATCCCATTTCACACAGGTGATGGTGTCACTGTTGCTAATGGAGTTGTGTCTGAGTTTTGTGGTTGCACACATGCTTTGTGATGTCAATGTCCTCCATGGTGGTATGGACTGTTTGCTGCGGCTGTCTTTCTTTACTAGAGTCGTGACCAGAGGTGTGTGTTTGGTTGCTTCAGCTGTGAGTTGCATGCCTGCTCCAGTGCAGCCCATGTTAGTCCTTGTGTCCACAGTGTCCATGTCAGTGAGTGCTGTGTGGTGTGGATGATGCCTACAATACTGGACAATGTCTGCGTATCATGTGGCTGACAACGGGGGTTTGAGTGTATGTCAGCATGCTACAGTGTGAGGGATGTTGGTAGGTCCATTGTAGTCAGTCAGGTGTCCCCTGTCACTGCTGTGTATGTGAGTTGCTGTGTGTTTGGATCTCTGTGGTATGTCTGCATTTCTGCACTTGTCACCTACAATCCGCGCCTACCCGTCCAGGCCAGAGGAGGGTCCCTGGGACACTGCATCCCCGGAAGTTGAGTGCAAAGGTACATTTGCAATAGCTGGCAGTGTGACTGTGATTGGGTTGGTCGATGCGTGTGTGTGACTAGCAGCCTACTCATACATTGTATCCATGTGTCAGCCATCTTGCCCTGCTCTTTGGTTTGGCAGTGAGTGTTCCCAGGGCTGCTGTTAGTTTTTGCTGGAAAGATGTTATTTGCAGCTGCCTCAATGGTTTTCAGTGTCATTGCAGTACCTCCTCCTCCCCCAGGGGCCAGGCAATTCACACAGAGACATGCTTCAATGTCGGTGAGTGTGGGTTGATGTTGAGGTTGTGAGTCAGTGGTGTAGTGGTGGTTGTACACAAGTAGCAACAGTCCCTGTACGTCACACAGCAGTAGCCAGTATGGTGGGTCTTGGGTGTTGTTTGCATGAAGTGTGGGTAAATGCCTTCTCCCAGGTGAGTTGTGTGGAGTTTGTGTTGAGGGGTGTGTGACAGCACATGGTGGTGGGCATGGTCAGAGCTGGCAGTGCTTCTCCCTCCATGGCCAGATGGGCCACTATTGTGTATGCTTCCCTTGCAGGGAGTGGCAGTTGACTTTCAGGATGTCAGGCATCAGGGTCCTGCATTTGGTATGTGCACATAGCCCATCAGGGCCTTGTGCTCCCCACAGCAGGACCCAGTGTCAGCCATCTTGAGGGTACATTTCCACTGCCTGTGAGGTGCGCATGGTTAGAAGTGGTGTTGTTGGTCCATTTGTGAGGGGGACTATTGGCTGTGACTACAACTCCCATCATGCTTTTGGCTACACTGACTTCCCCAACATCCCCGAGCTTCCTTCCTGTGGGTCAGGTTCCCTGTGAGGTGGTGTGACAGTGGTGGCAGACTGTGTGGCAGTGTCTGTTGGGGTTTTGTGGCACTGAGTTGCTCTGATTTTTGCTAGGTTTGTACACGTGATGACATAGTTCAATGTTGGTATGAGATAGCAGGTGTTGTGTTGCTGTGCCAGGCATATGGCTGTAGGGATGACTTTGTTTGTGTTACTGTGGCTTTGTTGACGGAAGTTGTTTTGCCTGTCCCCTTGACGGTGACATGTGTACATGGCCCCACAATCTTGAGTCTCTTATTTGTGTACTCACCAGGCTCTGGGATGTCAGTCAGACCATGTATGCTCTCCGGTGGTAAGATGGCCTGCACCTTCTCCTCCCAGGACCGGAAGTAAACAGGTTTGGCAGGAGGGCCGCTGCCGGTGTGCTTGCTGAGCCGATGGTCCTTCTCCAGCAGCTTCTTGACCCTCCTGCGCACGTCATACCACCTGTTCTGGCAGTCGTCCTTTGTGCGCAAACAAGGTGCTTGTGCATTCACCTTGTTGACGATTCTCTCCCACATCTTGGCCTTCTGGGACATGGGGGTCTTCTGTACCAATGTGCCAAACAAATGTGGCTCTACTCTGATGATTTCATCTACCAACACTGTCAACTCACTATCTGTGAACTTTGGATTCTTCTTGGGGGGCATGGTGGTGGTGTCGAGGGTGGTGGGTTGGTGGTGGTGGTGGTGGTAGTGGTGAGGGGGGGTGGATGTGGGAGTTGGGGTAGTGGTGTTGGGGGTGGTGGTGGTGGTGGTGGTAGTGGTGAGGGGGGTGGATGGGGGAGTTGTGGTTGTGGTGTTGGGGGTGGGGGTGGGTTGGTGGTGGTAGTGGTGAGGGGTGGTGGATGGGGGGTTGGGGTACTGGTGTTGGGGGTGTGTGGTAGTGGTGAGGGGTGAGTGGATGGGGGGTTTGGGGTAGTGGGGGGTGGTGTTGGTGGTGAGGGTGGGGTGGATGGGGGGGTTTGGGGTGGTGGTGGGGTGGTGGTGGTGGTGATTGGTGTGTGTGTGTGTGAGGGTGCAAGTGAGGTTTGTGGGTGTGTGTGTGTGAATGCTGTTGGTGAGATGGCAATGGTGTGTGTCAGCAGAGTTGTGTGTGTGGAGGTTCTCAGGAAATGGCAATGGCTCATGGGAGTGATTGGTGGCCTTTAAATATGTTGAGTTGTGGGTGTGTCTCTCTTAATTGAATATAATTTTTTTAATATATTTTCGTTGTCAGTGCTTGTTTGGTCCTTTTTTTGTGTTTGGTCAGCTGTTGTTTGTGTGTGTGTACGAGATGTTCTTCTGACCGTGCCGGACGCTGCTGGTGAGTCGTACAGGCTTCTCCGAGCCTTTCACGCTGTTGTTATGCTGTGTTGTGTATGTCGTGTGCGACTCGGTCAATGGGCGTTCGACTCGGTCGTGGGCGTTCGTTTCGCTCGCGGGAGTTCGAGTCGGTCGCGGGCGGAGTCCGTTGGTTTGAGTGTTTGTATCGTGTGCGTGTCGGTCGTGCGGCTTGTGCTCCATGCGAGTCATTCGTGTTTCCCGCGTATGGCATCGTACTTTGCAACTCGTACGTCACGGGTACGTGTCGCTCGGCTCCGTTCTGGGTACGTGTCGGACGGTACTGCTCGAGGGCTTTTTCCGGGCGGAAGCCATTTTTCCGTACGGCTCGGTCGTCCAGTTCATATTCGGGAGAGTCGGTTGGAATTCACAAGCTTTCCATCGTACTGCGCGGGTCGTACGGCGGCGAGACGTGTCGGTCGGTACTTTATCCCGGGACGTGTCGGTCGGTTCACTTTACAAACGGAATCGGAATCGACCCCTTAGTTGTGCTTTTCTGCTGGACACTGGGACTGGAGGCTGACGCCGTGGACAACTGGAAGGAAGAACCCCCTGACTGCCATCTGGACTAAGGACTCTGCCTCTGATTAACCCGAGGACCAATCGGACAATCCCCCAGGACCAGGGCCACTGTTCCTCTTACACCCCCAGAGAACCCGTAGGGGGGAAGCCAGGGCATCTGCCTCATGAAGGAGGGAAGCCCAGAGGAAAAGTAAAAAGAAAGGCTGGTGCAGGGAGCCAGTGAAACACCATCCCTGACAAGTTTTTTGCCTTGGAGGCCTGAAGAAAGTGCTCCAGGTGGCTAGGGATCACCACCAGGAGCAAAACGAGATGAAACTCATCAAAATCAGCCCAACGTGGTCCAAGTTAATGCTGTTTGAAGTTGGGTGAACATTTGCCGAGCAGGCAATGAAGTGCGTGGAACTTCACTGCCGTAATTCAACTGGCCTGTGGGGTGGGTCAGGGCCCTAACGCTGGCCCCAAGACGAAAGCCTGGGGGGAAGTGCTGTGCCTCTTCCCCCACAAGAAGGAGGATGGGGCCCAAGACCTCGTGCCTGGGCGACAAGAAGCTATGAGGGAGCGCCGTCATGCCCCCCTGCAAATCCTATGAAGGGGCCCAGGATCCCATCCCTTGGCCCTGTGAAGAGAACAACAGTGAAGGAGCATCATCGCACTCCCCCCATCCCTGGGCCCCAATGTCAGTTGCAAAGAGGAGGGAGTGCTGCCACACTCATCTGCATGGCAGCCTTCCATGCTCCCTGTGTCTGAGGGGAGTGGGAAGGCCAGCGAGTATTGATGCGTCTGCCTGCAGGAGCGGACAGATCAGAATTCCAGTGCCGGCTCCCACAGCAGCACAAGAGAGTGCTGTCCGTGCGAGGAGCCGGCTTGGGCAGCCGAGGATGGGCTCCCCGAGCTGCTTCAATGCCAATCCATTCAGGAGGGGTGCCTCGGTGGAACCGGGCACTCCGAGGCAAGTGAATGCAGTGCGAGGCTGCTTCAGAAACAAAGAGTAAAACAAGGAAAATTATGCGGCTCTCCCCGGCTTAGGGCCCGATTCCGATCTTGCTAGGAAAGCCCTCCGTACGACTCGGATCCGGAGGGATTTCCAAGCGAGAATTGCTCCGGGAGTCTGAACGAGCAAGTACGATGCTGCCGTATGCTTACGGACTCGGTTCGCTCGGACTCCCATTGAACTCTATGGGAACCTGTGTATAGACGCGTACACAGGCTCCCATAGCAGAAAAGGTGTGGGTGGGGAAAAGCGTACACCCTGTGGTGGGCAACCCATGGTGCCCGCCACACAGTGCATGCCTGGATCGGGGGGACCCATGGGCATACCCCGTGACAGATTCTGAGGGCCTCGGGTAAAGGGGGGCCTGCTACTGCCCCCCGAAGTACGATTCCGACAGCCGTTTCGTCTCACTGAGACCGAGGCGAAGCGGCTGTCCGAATCGTGCATCGTACTCGCTCAGTCGGAATATGGCTCCATAGCGCGGCACGATTCAGCTACGAACAAGTCATACGGACAGGTTTGGGTCCCAGAAACGATTCAGTTGGCGCGTACGCGATCTTCGCAACGTACTTGGTCGTTCGGACCTGTGTACGATTCGGTCGTAAACAAGGGCTAAGGATCGGATCTGGGAAAGCCAAATCCGATTCGGAGGCCTTCTGAACAACATCGGAATCGGGCCCTCAGTGGGAAAGCTTCTGCTCTGAAATTCACGTAGCTAATGCGAAGCACCCCATAATGCCCTGTGAGTCTTGACTGCAATTGTAACTAAAAATCATTCATTTTGGCTTTGTGGTGGCCCCAGGAGAACTGGGTCACAACCAAATGATTGCTAAAGTGCGGGGGAGATGCAGGAGCAGCTCAGTATCGCCCAACATAAGTATTAGGGTCCACACCCTACGTTTCAAGCCTTCCATAGACTGGAGTTTATGCTCTTCAGCTGGGAGTGTTGTGCCCTCTAGGGGCAGAGACTATGCCTGCAATCTTTGTGACCTGAAAGTGATTCAATGTGAGTTTTCATGTTCATAAACACTCTATAGTGGAGAAAAGTTGTAATTACACAAGTTATGAATATAAAAATGATGTTCCTTTAAGGGATGTGTTTTAATTGCGTATTATTATGTTTGCACAAATCATTTAATCATGTCTATACATTTTATTGTAAAGGTTTGATTGAAACAATGATGCTGACAGTCACTCGTGATCAAAGTTTGCATGCTTTATTGACAGTATCAAGTGCTCTCATTCATAGTTATGTTTAATTAATATCCTTATTTAATAACCTTATTCCTATGGTGAAATGCTTTGTTGATATAATGATGTTGACAGCCACTCGGGATCAAATTTTGCATGCTTCATTGCCAGTATTAAGTGCTCTCACCCTTTGAATACAAGGGAGTGTTTTTGACGTGGTCTGTTGATCGAAATCTCCCTGTGGGAGGGATAAGGATGATTACGCAATGTCATCAAGAAGTATTTCTGTCAGCTTGTGTATATTTGTAAAATGCTGAATAGTATTGAGTAGCGTGTGTGTAATTAATATTTTTTTTTCCTGTTTCAAAAGATAAAGCACAGACTGGGCAATCATTTATTGAGTGTTATTATTGTGTATCTGTGAATGGTGATTACTATCTGTAGGACTTGGCCTTTTTGGCTAAAGTTCCCTAAACTTTTTGCTTTCCCCCTAGACCGTTTTCCTGACATAGAGTTGCCAATTTAGATGCTTTGGGTACTTTGCCACTGCTGATCAGTGTCAAAGTACAAGGGTTCCCTATGTAAAGTGTAATGGTAATTGGTTGGCCATGATTGGTATGTTGCCTTACTAGTAAAGGAATCACTGACAAAATATCGAAGGTCAGAATATCGACATCCTATCTACATTATGGTAAGTACAAAAATATCGGAAAAAATATATAGATGTCAAAAACATCGTTGTTAAAAATATCGTTTTTATTTAAGTTAAAAAAATAATGTAAAATAAAGTAAATAATACATATAATTAAAATAAAAATAGTTAAAAATATTTTTAAATGTTTAAAAATTATAAGTAATATATATGTAATGTAAAAATAAATTAAACATATACATATAATATATAATATATATACTTACTTACTAATGATTTTTAATAATTGTTTTAATACCTTATAATTTTTTTAAAAATAGCATATAAATGCATCTATACACATAAAACTATAATATAAATAAAAATTAAATAAATATATATAACAAATTTAAAAAATAAAATTATTTTTAATCTTTTAAAAATTAATTATATACTACATTAACTAAAATAATACAAAAAATATTAGATAGCGGAGGTAATAAAATTACTATTCCAACTCCAAACAGTGCAACAGTAGGGAAAATGTTGGATAGCGTAGGGGTAAAAATTGCTATTCCCACCCCAGTGACTGCAACAGTAGGGAAAGTGTTGGATAGCGTAGGGGTAAAAATTACTATTCCCACTCCAGTGAGTGCAACAGTAGGGAAAGTGTTGGATAGCGTAGGGGTTAAAATTACTATTCAAACTCCAGGGAGTGCAACAGTAGGGAAAGTGTTGGGTAGCGTAGTGGTAAAAATTACTATTCCCGCTCCAGTGAGTGCAACAGTAGGGAAAGTGTTGGATAGCGTCGGGGTTAAAATTACTATTCCCGCTCCAGTGAGTGCAACAGTAGGGAAAGTGTTGCATAGCGTAGGGGTTAAAATTACTATGCCCACTCCAGGGAGTGCAACAGTATGGAAAGTGTTGGATAGCGTAGTGGTAAACATTACTATTCCCACTCCAGTGAGTGCAACAGTAGGGAAAGTGTTGGATAGCGTAGGGGTAAAAATTACTATTCCCACTCCAGTGAGTGCAACAGTAGGGAAAGTGTTGGATAGCGTAGGGATTAAAATTACTATTCCCACTCCAATGAGTGCAACAGTAGGGAAAGTGTTGAATAGCGTAGGGGTAAAAATTACTATTCCCACTCCAGGGAGTGCAACAGTAGGGAAAGTGTTGCATAGCGTAGGGGTTAAAATTACTATTCCCACTCCAGGGAGTGCAACAGTAGGGAAAGTGTTGGATAGCGTAGTGGTAAAAATTACTATTCCCACTCCAGTGAGTGCAACAGTAGGGAAAGTGTTGGGTAGCGTAGGGGTAAAATTACTATTCCCACTCCAGTGAGTGCAACAGTAGTGAAAGTGTTGGATAGCGTAGGGGTAAAAATTACTATTCCCACTCCAGTGAGTGCAACAGTAGGGAAAGTTTTGGATAGCGTAGGGGTTAAATTAACATACTTATTAATTAAATAATTTTTGTAAAATAAATAACATAATAATGATTAACTAAAAAATTAATAATAAATACCAATAAAATAAAATTAATATTTACTTAAATAACATTAAATTACTTCCCACCCTATTCCCCCATAAACACACAACCCGCTACACATAAAAAAGAACACATTTAATTTAATTATCAATTAATCAATTAATAAAAATTAATTACCAATTAATAATAAAGTAACAATACATTAATTAATAACAACAATAAATAAAAAATAAAAAATTAATTAAAATTAATATAATTATAAATTAATCCATTAATAAAAATTAATTACCAATTAATAATTAATTAACAATAAATTAATTATCAATAACAATAAATAAAAAAATATTAATTATTTAATTATAATCAAATTATTTCCCACCCTATTCCCCTATAAACCCACAACCCGCTACACATAAAAATTAGCATAAATAATGTAATTATCAATTAATCAATTATTAAAAACTAATTACCAATGAATAATTAATTAACAATAAATTAATTAACAATAACAATAAATAAATACAAAATAATTATAATTAATATAATGATAAATTAATCAATTTAAAAATAAATTATCGATTAATAATTAATTAACAATAAATTAATACTCAATAACAATAAATAAAAACATATTAATTAATTAATTAATTATAATTAAATTACTTCCCACCCTATTCCCATATAAACCCACAACCCGCTCTGATACTAAAACGCAAAATTTACTTAAAAAAAATTACTAATTTCTAAACATTTCATACATATATTTAAAAATAATAAAAATACATTACAAATTTTTTTAAACATACATATAAAATACATACTAAAATACATAACACTAATATAAATATCAATATTATTAACAACGATATTTTTGCTAACGATATTACTTACTTCGATATAAAAAAAATGGTATTACTTACCTTAAGGTCGATATTCTGGTCACCGATATTCTTGACATCGATATTCTGTCCCTACGATATTAAAAACTCGATATTAGTGTAGGTCGATATAAAAAAATCGATATTTTGACTGCGTACCCTAGTAAAGTCCCTAGTGATGTGCACTGTGTGTGCCAGGGCTAGTAATGCAAAGGTGCGCGGAGAAGAGAACTCAGGCTTGCAGTGTAGGGCCTGCGTGCAGTTTGCTAAGTTAGCATGTTGTCCTGACAAGTGCAACCACTTGTCAGGCCTTACTTTCCCTTTTGCGTACACAGTGGGCACCCCTGTGGTAGGTCCCGGGTAACCCCTGGGCAGGGTGCAGTGTAGGTAAAAGGCAGGACATATACTGAGGTGTGTGTTATGTCCTGACAGTGAAAAACACTCCATTTCGTTTTTCACTGGTGAAAGGCCATACTGCCCATAGGACAGAATAGGGGAGGCTGGGTATTGTGTTTGTTAGCCTAGTTTCCCATAAGTTTAAAATGGAGAGGTGAAGTTTAGTATGTATGAACTCACAGCGTCATAAGACATCTTTCTATGAAAGTGGTTTTGTCACTGTGTGTTCAGAAGCCACTCTTTTAGAAAGTGGCTGAGTTTTGTGCTTTAAGCATTTCTGTGTGTCTCTGCTGAATGTGGATTGACTGTCTGGATCTGAGAGGGGAGAGGAGCTGGGGGAGGTCTTGACCCAGGGAGGGGTTGAGATGGCACCAGGCTGACCTGCATCTGGAGAGCAGGCGAGGAAAAGCACTGGGAGGTGAAGAGGCCTGGGTTGCGGCTATAAAACAATTGACCCATCTCCTGCTGAGTGATTAAGGATCCAGACCCCCAGTATCAAAGGGAGAAAGATGACACTGGGAGGGAGACACCCAGAACTGATTTAGGCAGGGGTCAGGGACCCCTGAGCACAACAAACTTCAAAGACATTTAGGGGTATAACTATGAGAGCTGAGACCCCTGAACGTTGGAATAGAAATGGATTGAGACTGAAAAGGCTTGTACCCATTTCGTGGTCAAGAGGAACCTCTGCTAAGGAAGGAACAACTGAAGAGTCTGCTGGGAAGGACCGACCCATGCTTCGTGATCTGGGGCTGGTCTGCAGTTTGCTATTTTAACCCAGGAAGAGGCTGTTGGGACTGTGCTGTGTGCGCTGGGTCCCCCTGCTTGAAGAAGACTGTGCTTTGTGCTGTGTCTTGTTACCCCAAGGCCCCGAGGTGAGCTGGCTCCCTGTTTGGAAACACAGGAACATAAAAGTTTCTGGAGAAGTTTCAAGCGACGCGGTGGGCGCGTGTTGTGGCAGCTTGAGACCCTCGGAAGGTGTGCCCTGTGATCTTGGACACACGGAGGAGAAGTGAGACTCGGACGCGCTGGTGCGTTTCGTGGTGCACAGGAGGCATTGGTGAAGAGCGCCTGGTCAACGTGTGCATCGAAGGTGAAGTGAGTGTCGGACGCGCTGGGTGCGTGTCATGTTGCACAGGAGGCGTTGGTGAAGAGCGCCTGATCAATGTGTGCATCGAAGGTGAAGTGAGACTCGGATGCGCAGGGTGCGTGTCATGGTGCACCGCAGGCGCTGGTGAAGAGCGCCTGGTCAGCGGGTGCATCGGAGGTGAAGGGAGTCTCGGACGTGCAGGGTGCATGTCGTGGTGCACAGGAGTCATTGGTGAGGAGCGCATGGTCAACGTGTGCATCGGAAGTGGAGTGAGTCTCGGACGCGCAGGGTGCGTGTCGGGGTGCACCGGAGGCGCTGGTGAATGGCGCCTGGTCATCGAGTGCACCGGAGGAGAAGTGAGGCTCGGACACGGTGAGCGTGTCGGGATGGGGCCGAAGGCGTTGGTGAAGAGCGCCTGGATATCGGGGCACCGGAGTTGGAGTAAGTCTCAGTGAAGCAGTGTGCGTGCTTTGGTGCAACCTGGGACTGTGGAGGTGATTGGCTGATCATCGTGTGCACCGGAAGAAAGTGAGTCTCTGCAACGCGGTGTGCGGGTCTTGGTGCCAACTGAGACCGCAGGAAGGAGTGCCTGGTGAGCGTGCACTCGGAGTCGACGTGAAGTCCCATCAGCGTTGTGTGTGTGGCTTCGTGCCAGAGGAGACCCGGAGGGTGCTTTGGTGAACGTGCACCCGGAGTAACGTAATCTCAGGGGTGTGGGGAACGTGTGCCCTGCGGCCGCCTGAGACCTTCCTAACAGTCGTGGCCCGGACCGGCAGCACCGGAGGAGCTGAGCTGCCAGGCCGCTGAGGCCCATTGAGAAACTTCTACACAGAAGGCCCAGTTCGCTGAAGGAGGAGAGGAGAGTGGGGTCGCGCCCCCAGGTAACTTGGATCACTGCCTGGGCGGGGCGCGGGCTCAGAGGGACACTCTCTCTGCCTCTCAGTCCTTCTGGTGACGTGAGCCTTTGCTTCGGCTCAGATTGGGGCCCGTACTGCGTTCAGGAGTGGCAGTACTGGGGCCAGAGTGAGAAGCTGTACTTTATGTCATTGTTGATACGTGTGGGGGGCAACTGTTATCGAAGAGGCTGACTGTCGTAATACACATTGCCAATACTGCTGCTAACGAACTGCCGGACTGTCTTATGACGCCTGACATTATTTCTGCATAACGAAGTACACGATTGTAGCGCTACGCATTGCATTATTTCTCCATTGCAAAGTACAGGATTGTAGCGGTGCGCATTGCATTATTTCTTCATTGCAAAGTACGTGATTGGGGTGTGACGCATTGCATTATTCCTTCATTGCGCAGTACGATTATAGCGGTACGCATTGCATTATTTCTCCCATTGCAAGGTACCGGGGTGTATCGTTACGCATTGTATTATTTCTCCTTTGCCCAGCACAGGATTGTATCGTTACGCAGCACACTATTGTTTGTCCATTGCAACATATGTGATTCTAGCATTGCGACCAGCATAGCATTTTGAAAGCGGTGGTTGGGATTTGAACCTACCAGCCAGCCGGAACGAATATTACCCTTTATTACATGTTGGCTTATGTATTGTGTGGTCTGATCGTATATCTTTTTACATAAAGTTTATACTCGTTTTATCAAACTCGTGTGGAGTCCATTTGTGGTGTCACCAGTGGGTTGTTGTGAGTGTGGTTTCACATACTGTACACTCGTGCCTTGGAGATAGGCCTGGCTGCTCGTGCCAAGCTACTAAGGGGGTGAGCAGGGCTATCTCAAACGGTGTCCTTACTTGGCCTAACGTTGAGTGAGGAGTCCCGGGTCTCGCATTTGGTGACAGTGGTGCGGGACGGGGACTCCGGCTTCCAATACTATCCCATACCACCTCCCTTGAGTAGGCCTTGAACTGTTCTGCTTTGTTATCCTATGAGAGTCAAGCACTATAATGGAGTGTTTGGTTCCCAGTGGAAGACAAATGTAGACCCATTCCTTGTGGAGGCCACACAACTAATGACTCATTTTCTAACAATGATTTTAATAGTAAAACTGTATGTGCAATTGTAATGGTCATTTCAATTGAAAATGTGTTGTCTGTATTGACAGTGCCCTACCACACCATGCATACTCCATTTTATGCCACTCCACTCAATGCCACTCTACGGCACTCCACTCTACGAGGATCTACTCCACACTATTCCACTGTACTCCACTCTATGCCACTCCACTCTACGCCACTCCACTCTACACCACTCCACGGCACGCCACTCCACTCTATGACACTTTACTCCACTCTATGCTATGCCAATCCACTCTACTCCACTCTAATTCATGACACTCCACTCTATGCCACTCCACTGCACTCCACTCTGCAACACTCTACTCTACGCCCCTCCATTCTACAACACTACACTCTCCTATATGCCACTAACTTTTAGCCATGCTGAGCAGCAGCCACGCTGGTGTTCAAAATGTCTAAAACACAATGGCAAAGCCAATAGATCTTGCATAGGTGATACCTATTGACTTTGTCAGTGCTTGTTAACTCCAGTGCTTGCCTCAAGAACTTTATGCAGATGACTGTCCAGGTGAAACATTTATAGATCAGGTACTTCTGACAAATGTCTGCTTGCTCTGTGTGCATGAAATCACAAAACATGACCAACCCTGTGACCATTCCTTTAAAGGGATGGACTTTCTTTATTGCTTACATTTTGATTTTATTAAAATGTACAGATCCCCACATGTGGCCTCCAGTGGTCTCACAATACTATGGACTCCCTCTACTGTAATTACTGTTTTAACTGTTTTAAGGTCAGTTTAGCTTAATTGGAATGCATAAAGCAAATTCATTTAAGGTAAAATAGCAAATTTAAAATGCCTTATTACAATCTCGAAATGCATAAAAATAATGATTCATCCATAAACTTAGGGGTGGGAAATTAATTGTTTTCTGCAAAGTGTTGCTTTTTTGTCAAATCAACACTTCAAATAGAATGTGAACCTTCTTAAGTTAACAACATTTCACCTGTGAGCAAAGTTTGTGCAAAAAGAAAACTTTTTGCAAAAAAGCACTTCATGTCTAACTTTGTTTCGTAAAGAATTGATCTAAATGCCGGGTTTTGAGGGGTATTTTACACATCACCTAATTATGCTGAATTCTCTCCTGCCATCATATTTAAAAAATCACAACCATGGCAAAGGTCACAATAAAAGCTGCTGATGAAATATTTGGAACTTTGGACTCACTACCCTTGACCTAAGCATAACGCTCATTCTAATCTCAAGACTGATGCCTAATATCTAACTGACGCCTAACCCTAGCCATGACCTTAAACCCATTACTAACCCTACAACTAAACATAATCCATTGCCCTGACCCTCACACTTATGCTAAGTTTACAATTAAACCTAACCCCCACCCTTGAATCAAAGCCTAGTTCTATCCCTAAACTACATTTATATCTGTGCTATGACCCACAGACTAAAGGTGTATGTAAGCCTAGCCCTAGGCAAGACCCTCAGACTAATGCTGCATGTAAGCCTAGCCCTAGGCATGACTCACAGAACAATGCTGCCTGTAAGCCTAGCCCTAAGCATGACTCACAGAACAATGCTGCATGTAACCCTAGCCCTAGGCATGACTCACATAACAATGCTGCCTGTAAGCCTAGCCCTACGCAAGACCCGCAGACTAATGCTGCATGTAAGCCTCGCCCTAGGCATGACCCACAGACTAATGCTGCATGTAAGGCTAACCCTAGCCATGACACACAGACTAATGCTGCATCTACGCCTAACCCTAGGCATGACCCGCAGACTAATGCTCCATGTAAGCCTAGCCGTAGCCATGACCCTCAGACTAGTGCTGCATGTAAGCCTAGCCCTAGGCATGACTCACAGAACGATGCTGCCTGTAAGCCTAGCCCTAGGCAAGACCCGCAGACTAATGCTGCATGTAAGCCTAGCCCTAGGCAAGACCCTCAGACTAATGCTCCATGTAAGCCTAGCCGTAGCCATGACCCTCAGACTAATGCTGCATGTAAGCCTCGCCTAGGCATGACTCACAGAACAATGCTGCATGTAAGGCTAACCCTAGCCATGACTCTCAGACTAATGCTGCCTGTAAGCCTAGCCCTAGGCAAGACCCTCAGACTAATGCTGCATGTAAGCCTAGCCCTAGGCATGACTCACGGAACAATGCTGCCTGTAAGCCTAGCCCTAGGCATGACTCACAGAACAATGCTGCATGTAAGGCTAACCCTAGCCATGACCCTCAGACTAATGCTGTCTGTAAGCCTTGCCCTAGGCAAGACCCTCAGACTAATGCTGCATGTAAGCCTAGCCCTAGGCATGACCCTCAGCCTAATGCTGCATGTAAGCCTAGCCCTAGGCATGACTCACAGAACAATGCTGCATGTAAGCCTCGCCCTAGGCATGACTCACAGAACAATGCTGCCTGTAAGCCTAGCCCTAGGCAAGACCCTCAGACTAATGCTGCATGTAAGGCTAACCCTAGCCATGACACACAGACTAATGCTGCATCTACGCCTAACCCTAGGCATGACCCGCAGACTAATGCTCCATGTAAGCCTAGCCGTAGCCATTGAAGGAAGTGACCCGTTTTAGGGTCACTAGGGTCACTCTAGACCTCCGCTAGCCTTCCATGCAATGAAGAGTCGATGACGCAGTAAAGAATGCCAACAAACTAGTTTATTCGGAATTTACACTGCAGTGGAGTCCAGCCTAACCAGCCTCTACTACTGGCTGACGAAGGACTGACTTGAACAAGCATAAAGTTACATTATGTAGGTTGCAGAGCCCACTAAGACCCGCCTATTATGGAAAAGTACTGGTAGCTGTCGTAATACAATGGGGGTACAGTGTATGAGTTTCAGTTCCACAGCCTGGCACACGCCAGCTACTGCCCAAGGTCGTCTAGCTTATCCTCCCCTCCAGACAGGTGGGAGAAGGCCTTGATGTAACAGTGGAAGAATGTACTAACGAGCAAAATCTTAGCATTGAAGAAACGAAACTTACCACGGGCTATTTCTCAGAAAGAACAAACATAACAGTTTCGTTCTGTTTATAAAATGGCGTCTAACAAGACAAAATGGCAGTGCACATGTCAATCGGACGAATACAATGCCGGCATCCACTGATTACATATTTCACACAATATACGTATTAATGCATTAGTTATATCAATGCTAACATCACTTTGAGTATAATGCGAATAATATGGTAATTTTCAGTTCTATTCTAACAGACCCTCCTTTTAGCATTGATTGCTAATGACAATCGTCTTTATAAGTGCCATCAGGTAAGGGTCTTTACAATTCTAAGCAAAGAGTAGATATATATTTATGTGCATATATATATATATATACTAACAGACAAAAGATAGAACCAAAACTGATATTTAGTCATCAAAAGAAACTTTGGGGACAGACTCAACAATAGAAGGTGAAGAACCAAAAATCTCGTCATCCATATTCATCAGATGATCGACCGCCTATTGGAGCATGATCTTTGTATTGGTGTCACGGATTGAGAATTTTTTAGGAGTTAAATAGGTGGTACAATAGGAGCAACATAAGGGAAGGCACTGAATCAAAACACAACAGCAGATCAGGATGGCTATAAAATATATTATCTTCTCTAAAATCCAACCCCAACCTCCAAACAGGGACCAGCTCCAATTACCACTCTGCATGCCTTGAACATTTTCTATAATGTCTAAAATATGTTTGGTAATGTTTTTCTCCATATTAGTGATACCTACTACACACTGATCTCCTATTGCTGAGCATGCACCACCGTTTTTAGCTAAAATAAAATCAATTGCATATCTAGTCTGTTCAGAAAATATTATCATGCTCTCTAATTGAATGTGATGTCACGCAATGGTGCCACGGTAGTATTGGGCAATATCTGTAATTTACAGCCGAAATATTCCCTGGCCTTTTCAGTCCTACTCATAGCCATGCCCCCTAAAGTGAAAATAGCAGACAGAATATAACCAAAAGTAATGCCCTTACTGTAACTATTTATTTCTATTTCTGTTACTCCTTCACAAAATTCTTTCGTAAGTGTTCTTTTTACCCATTTTATCTGTCTATGAGTATATCTGCAAGGGACTCCTAGAGGTAGCACCATACCAAGGGCTACATCATTGGTACCATTATGAACATTTGAATATGTTCCGTTTGTGAGGAAAAAGAATCCAGGGTGAGCATATATTGGTCTGGCATAATCCACAGCTGCGTAACGAGAATTACCGACAACAGTTGTAGAACCCCTCACACTCGTTAAAGGAAAAGTCTGTTTAGACATAATTACTCCGGAGCAATTGATGTACAAAATAGAGTCAGAACTATTTAGAATGGGGCAACAAGCAGGATAATAACCAGCTTTCCGGGGAGCTATCACTTGTTTGTAATGCCAGCCTACTAATGTGATGTTTTGCTCTTCAAAATAAAAATTATCACAATAGGTATTATTGTCACAACCGGGGTACCCTATTCCTGTGGGCTGACGATGATACAAACATGGCCCTGGGTAACCGAAGCCGAATTCCCCTTTTATCTCAACAAAATTTGTCGGCTTGGAATATGTATAATTTATTAAAGAAAGAGGATAAGCAGTCCATAGGCTAGTAACAGAGTCTGTAGGATAACAAGCAACACCATTACCGAAAAATCTTTTATGCATGTCTAGAAAAACATTATTGGAGAGAATTCGTTTTCGTCTTGGTGTGGAAGAAACATTTTTACTAGAAACAGATGAATCACTTGCATGTTCTAATACCCAAAGAATCCCACCAAATATGATCATTAACAAAATAGCAAGCAAAAGGAAATGTATCCTCCGCTGTCTCATCCAGAATAGTCGGGGGAAAATGACAAATTCTAATGGCTGTTCTTCATCCCCCATCGGCCTACCAAAAGGATACATGACAACTTTATTCACTACAATGAGAAGTTTCAGAAAAAGACTACTGAATGGAACCCACGGTGGAAGGACAAACAAAAAAAATATAAAATCAAAAACAAGGGAAAGAAATGTATCAGGGTCCGTTACAAGCCTCCCTGGCAGGCTTCTATTGATCAATCCTCGTTGGTGCTATGACGCACGGGTCGGTGGAGTCACACTGCTGCAACTCGTCTGCAAATGTTCACGAACCTCAGGATAGGGTACTCTTCCCCCCCCCATGGAAAACACCCTCAGCTTATCCTGTCCAGTGTCACTGACAGTGCACCAATTTTTCCGACCCTAACTGAAAGAAACACCCAATCAAAGGAACATGTTCCTAATCTTTTCCACGAAGTCCATCCCTGCTACACTTCACTAATCCTTTGGTGCACTATCCTTCCGTCGAGGACGCAAATGGTACCTTTTTACTCCAGGAACTGTTTCATCTTGCAACAGGATTTGAAATTCAGGTGTCGGAGAGCGAGGCTCAGGTTTCTGTCGATCAGGTGAGGAGGAACCCTGTGCAGTTTTAATTTCTGGGGGACTGCTTCATTCAAAATGGCCTCACTCTCGCCTTCAGTGTTGGCCCAAGTCAGCTGAGCATCAGAAAAAGGCACGAAACGGGGGACATGCTCTGTTTCATGGTCCCCTATTCCTTCTTGTACCCAACGATCATAAGGGAGGGGGAGCGGAACCCGTCGGCAGTGCGTAGAGTGGGTCCAGTGTTTCCGACCTTCCACTCTCACTGCCGTCCTCGTCGTAAGGAGGACCAAGAAGGGTCCTTTCCACCGGTGTTCCAAACTGTTCTTTTGCTGAAAGTTCTTGATCAAAACATACTCCCCGGGCTGTATAAGGTGCCCAGGTCCTTCTGGTGCTGGAGGCAGCGTCTCGTGTATCTGTTGATGAATAGAACGTAGACTTTTAGTAAGGTCATACAGATAATCAATCAACAAAGGGTGCTCTATCTCGGAGTATTTCTTGGGTCTAGGGATGCCCCACACATTCGCACTCCGTCTAAAAACCACCTCATATGGGGATAGCCCTGTCCTAGTGTGTGCAGTCATTCTAGTAGACAATAGAGCAAGGGGTAATGCATTTGCCCACTGTAACCCGGTACTTTATGTTATCTTAGCCAATTTTAACTTAAGGGTACCATTGTATTTTTCAACCAGGCCCGCTGATTGGAGATGATTCGCTGCATAACATTTCTGTTTAATGTGCAGACCTTCACACACCAATTGAATCAATTTGGCGTTGAAGTGACTGCCGTTATCACTCCAGATCAAGCGGGGCAAGCCGTAGCGTGGGAAGAACTCTTTTAGAAGAGCCTTCGCCGTGGCCATGGCTGTATTTTCCTTTGTTGGGTAAGCCTCAACCCATTTGCTAAATGTGCAAACCACTACCAATACATATTTCAAATTGTTAACCCGTTGCATCTCTATATAATCCATCTGAAGCACCTCAAAGGGAAAAGAAGGTGGTGAAAAATGTCCAGAAGGTGTAGGGGTACCTTTTCCAGGATTGTGTCTCATACATATAATACGGTGCTTACAAGGTGGGTAGCAACTTTCGAAATATTGTCATTACTGGATCTAATACTTTACAAATTCCCCTTGCGCTAATATGAGCTGGGCCATGTGCCATGCTAACTACAGGAAAAACATTAGGTAACATCCATCTTTGCTTCACCCCTTTGTCAGTCCAGCACCCTTCATCATCCAACCGCCCTGTACTTTCCTGCCATACAGCCTACTCTTCAAGTGTCGCTTCAGGCTGTATTTCCCTGATGCTGTCCAGTGTATTTTCGAACATGGTAACATCCGGTACCCATCTAGCAGGGCCTGCCACAAACATTTTCATCATCTTTGATCTAGCTGTCTCTTTTGCTGTTTGGTCTGCAAAGGCATTTTCTCTCCCTACATTGTCAGTGATTGCTTTATAGGCGCTACATTTCACTATTGCCAATCGTTTAGGAAGGGTTAAAGCTGTCAAAAGTCTTTCTATCAATGGACCATGCTGTATCTTGGTCGCATGTGATGTCAAAAATCCTCTCTCCGCCCAGAGGCGTCCAAAATTATGGGCCACCCCGAAGGCGTACTGACTGTCTGTATAAATATTGACAGCCAGTCCTTCGCATAATTCGCATGCGCGCAAAAGAGCTATCAGCTCTGCAGCCTGAGCAGATTGGTAGGAAACGCGCACTGTCTCAACTATAGTGCGTAGCGAAGTAATAGCATACGCCGCTGTAGTGGTGCCATCTGACAATTTGAAAAAAGAGCCATCGACATATAGTTCCCCTTGCAGGTCGGATAAAGGAACATCAGTCAAGTCTACCCGTCCCTTCGTCTCTTCTTGAGTACGAAACAAACAATCATGGACGTCTTGGTCCTTTTCATCTGAGGGGAGGGGCAGTAACGTGGCTGGATTCAGACTGACACATCGTTTGATAACAATATGTGGTGCAAATAACGTTAACTCATATCCAGTAAGACGAGCACTGGTAAGGTGCTGCGTCTTTGTCTTGTTCAAAAGTATATCCACAGCATGGGGTACCATTACTGTGAGATCATGATTGAGGACAAGCCCTGCCGACTGTCGTATAGAGACCGCAGCAGCCGTCGTGGCTTTTAAACAACTCGGGAGAGCTCTAGCGACAGGGTCAAGCGTGGCGGAAAAATAAGCACACGGCCTCTGCTTACCTCCAAAGGCTTGTGTTAACACTGAAAGCGCACACCCAGCCGTCTCGTATACGTACAGTACGAAAGGCTTCTTATAGTCAGGCCTACCAAGCACATGTGCAGAGCAAAGAGCAATCTTTAATTGATCAAAAGCATGCTGGCATTCATGCGTCCAAGGTAAAGGTTCATGCACATCTTTAGTAATCAAATGAAGTAAAGGCTGTATTGGTAAAGAATAAGCAGGAATCCAGTGATGACAATACGAGGTGATGCCAATGAAAGTACACACATCTCTCTGTGTCACAGGGACAGGCATCTTAACTATGGCATCAACTCGTTCGGGTGTTAACCTCCTACCCTCCTTCGACAGCAGGTGACCTAAGTAGGTGACCTGCTGTTGACAATATTAGAATTGGAAAGGGACACTTTATGCCCCGCACCCGCCAAATGTCAACAAGATAACGGTAGCCTCCCTACAACCCTGTTCAGTATCGGAGGCGATCAGGAGGTCATCCACATATTGCAATAATACATTACCTGCGGGAAGAGAGAGAGAATCCAATTTACTTTTTAAAACCTGACTATAAATACTAGGACTTTCAGTATGCCCTTGAGGAGCCTTGCAGAATTGGAAACTCCTTCCAGCTAGGGCAAGACCGAAAAGGTGTCTGCTGTCGGAGTGAATAGGAATACTAAAGAAAGCATTCTTTAAATCAATTACAGAAAAGAACTGAGCTGTGGAAGGAACCATCGTTAAAAGAACAGTGATGTCTGGCACCACTGGGAACTGTGGAACAACTACTTTGTTGACCTCCCGGAGGTCAATTACAAAACGATAGACATGAGGGTGGGTATCAGGAGAATCTAACGGTGCCTTCTTAAGAATAGGGAGTATAGGGCTATTGCATATGTTTCCTGCTGTCTCCTCAACCACCCCTGATTTAATCAGGTCCTGTATAATCTGCATCAGTGCCTGTGATATCTTATACTGAGGAATACGAGGGAGCACAGCATTCTCCTTAACTTTTATAGAAACTGGTGGTATGGGTAGCAGCCCTACATTTGTATCCCCTTTTGCCCACAATGAGGATGGTACGTCTTTAAATTCAACTGGAAGGGGTGCATCTCTGCCAAACACTGTTTCGCCTTGGCCACATTAGGTCCAATAGTCATATACACACCATCTGGGGAACAGGAAATAGTAGCATGTAACTTTTTCAACAAATCCAATCCCATCACATTCTCGCCACAATTATACGTCAACAAAAATGGAGAGTCCACAGTAAAAGGACCCAATGTTATAGCAAGGGGTGTGGAAATGGGGCTTACAATCGGCACGCCTGAAAAGCTACCGAAACATTCTTACGGCCAGACAGAGTTGCCCCAGGGACCAGTTTATATGAAACAGAGCTATTCATCGCACCTGTGTCCACCAAAAATTTTTGTACGGAGCCATGCAAGTCTGCTGTGACATAAGGACCACACTGATCTACAGGAATTTGGACTGGACCCTTACCCTGCCCTTGGCTGTCCTAGCCATACAACACTCCCGCAGCATCATCCGTAGCATAATCATCATGATTGTATTGTCGTTCCCGGGGATCATCAAAATAATTCGAATCAGAACGATCCCCTGAAGGCACACCAACTTGACCTTCTTCCCTATTAGCCTCATAACGACCTCTTCCTCGCGAACCTCGCCCTCCAGGAACCGCAAGCTTTTGTAACAAATCTGGGCACTCACTCCGCCAGTGTCCCTCCTTTTTACAGTAGGCACACTGGTTTAACCCCAAATGTGCACCACCTCTACCAACACCTCGGCCCCTTTGAGTCGGACCGCCACCACGTCCCCTTCCAGACCCTCTAGCAACTTGCTGCAACAATACTTTTGTTTCCAAATCCTTACTCTTCTTCTCTACCTTGTCTTTTTCTTCGTTTTCAAGATGCTTGTAATACTGAGCCATATTCAATATCACTGAAGGGGAAGAGGTAGTCCAGGTACTCTCTGAGGCCTGTAGCCGTGCTGCAATTTCCGGAAGCAAATTTGTAACAAACCTATTAACAAATAAACGAACGCCCCCTTCCACTGACAAGTCCTGCCCACTGAAATCCAAGAAAACCCCTTCAAACCTTGTAAAAAAATCTGACACACTTTCCTCTTTCTTCTGTCTACATGCTGTTAGCTTGTCCCAATCAACCCGTCGAGGTGGGATAAGGGAATGCATATACGTGATAATACGATTCGGCAAAGCCAGAATCTCAGCCCTAGGTTTTTCACCGGGCGTTCGCTCTGCATCCCACCCTTTAATCTCATCTCACGTACCGCCTAGCTCCACCCTATGGTCTTGAGTATGTACCTGTCTCCATATATCCACCGGTACTAGTAACCCGAAGAAAATTTCTATATCTGCAAGAGTCATAACTGACGAGGAGGCTGCCTCTGTCAGCTCCTTATAGTACGCTGTGGGATTCTTTCGTGGGTCTGGTAATTGACCCTTAAGGGCCAATACTTCACTCCTTTTCCATGGAGTATAAACCCACTGTTCCTGAAAGCGAGCCTCCACCCATTGTTGGACCACCTCATTTCTTTGGTTCCTCTGTTCTGGGATCTCAGGATGAAAAATAGGATGCACCTCCCTCATCGGAAACTGGGATTTCCCAACCAGAGTATTACTTTGTAATTTCTCCCGATAGCCTATCAACGTCCCCACATTACCAAAAACCTCCCCGGGGGCAATTGCCAGCTGAATATACTCGATCTCGAATATCATAAATTATTTGAGGGGCTATGCCCCCAATACACTGTTCCCATAAATTGATCAAAGTAGCTGACATATGTTGGAGGGCATGCTGCTGTACAAACGGATCAAAATCTTTCATTGCACTCCATATATCCTCCGCACTATAGATTGGACTCCGAGCCCACTGCGCTGCTTGATTTGCCACCATCCTCTTTTCTTCCTCACCTACATTCGATCGAGTTAACACCTGTTCCATTCGCTCTTGTACTGTCGCCCAATTCCCTCTATCCGGCCCCCTTACTGGTGTCTGAACGCTACTTAACACAGTAGGTAACAACCCTGGGGAAGACATAAATGACACAGATAAAGGAGACAATGTTATCAGTGGCTGTGTAATGGGGGCAAGGGAAGAAGGGGAAACAAAAGCAGACATAACAGACGTCACAGGGGTGCCCGCAGTCACCGCACTCGTAATCGGTAAGGCAGAAGAGGGGGGCAGACAAAACAGGGGCCGAAGCCGCCGAGCTCACAGGAACACTTAAAGAAGGTGCAGGAACAGGTGAAGGAACATCGGGATATATTCTCTGTGGGGCATACGGAGGTGGAGGACGGGTCTCCAATAGTTCCTCCACAAAAGTATCCCCCTCCTCTCTAACCACATATGACTTATCACACTGTAACCGAAATTTCCTATCTGCACACTCAATACCTTTCTCTGTCTGTTCTCTATCATATGCTACAGCTTTCTGCACCACTGTCTGCATTGCTTTCTTCCTAGACACCTTCTCGGCCCTTATACGTCGCTGTTTGGCTTCTTTCTGCCATACCTGCAAGGTAACAAACATTGACTGCCTACTTCTTCTAGCGAACAATTTATCTTGTAAATAATTCAATTTCTGTTCATCAAAAGTACCATGAAGTGGCCACTAAAGCTCAGCATTGTCTCTTGTATATTTGTGCCACAATGTACGAAACATAATGGGGCCAATGCCATGCTTCATATACATCTCAAAACCCGGAGTGCCTTCCGGAGGCGCGGGCTGCCGTTCCTCCAGTCTGTTTTCCGCTGAGCATCTTCGACACCCAAAACACCACAATTTACTCCAACAAGATATCTTAGCATCAGACACTTCCACTCATCACACGGACACGCACTCCCTCACAATACAAACAAAGAGCTCCCAAGAAGCAGTCCAAAAACTGCACCAAAACAAGACAGTCCTCAGACTGCACCAAACAAGATAGGCTCTAGCCCTAGGCCTTTTCAAGAATACCGAATTACCAGGTGGCCTGGGGGAATGTTTCAAATGCCCCGTATCACAAGGGTCCGCAGACCTACCAAATTAATCAAGACGGCGCCGCACTTACCAAACAAGATTATTCTCCACTGCTGACTCTTCAGACCTAAACAGTCAGATCCAAGGGTTTTGCCTCTTCAGGACCCCAGCCGTGATGACCACTAGACGAGCAGCCACCCGATCAGACAGGCGGGGAAGCTGCGAGAACTAACGCTCGATCGTGTGGGGTACCCCGATCCGCACATCCGACCAGACGCAACCCCAACCTCTACAACCCGTCTACGTGCGAGATGGGTCATCTGATGGGGTCCCTGTTCGGGCGCCAACTGAAGGAAGTGACCCGTTTTAGGGTCACTCGGCTCACTCTAGACCTCCGCTAGCCTTCCATGCAATAAAGAGTCGATGACGCAGTAGAGAATGCCAACAAACTAGTTTATTCGGAATTTACACTGCAGTGGAGCCCAGCCTAACCAGCATCTACTACTGGCTGACGAAGGACTGACTTGAACAAGCATAAAGTTACATTATGTAGGTTGCAGAGCCCACTAAGACCCGCCTATTATGGAAAAGTACTGGTAGCTGTCGTAATACAATGGGGGTACAGTGTATGCGTTTCAGTTCCACAGCCGGGCACACGCTATCTACTGCCCAAGGTCGTCTAGCTTATCCTCCCCACCAGACAGGTGGGAGAAGGCCTTGATGTAACAGTAGAAGAATCTACTAACGAGCAAAATCTTAGCATTGAAGAAACAAAACTTACCAAGGGCTATTTCTCAGAAAGAACAAACATAACAGTTTCGTTCTGTTTATAAAATGGCTTCTAACAAGACAAAATGGCAGTGCACATGTCAATCGGATGAATATAATGCTGGCATCCACTGATTACATATTTCACACAATATACGTATTAATGCATTAGTTATATCAATGCTAACACCACTTTGAGTATAATGCGAATAACATGGTCATTTTCAGTTCTATTCTAACACCATGACCCTCAGACTAATGCTGCATGTAAGCCTAGCCCTAGGCATGACTCAAAGAACGATGCTGCATGTAAGCCTAGCCCTAGGCAAGACCCTCAGACTAATGCTGCATGTAAGCCTCGCCGTAGCCATGATCTACTGACTGATGCTGCAGCTACGCCTAGCCCTAGGCAGGACCCGCAGAAAATGCTGCATGTAAGCCTCGCCCTAGGCATGACCGAAAGACTACTGCTGCATGTAAGCCTAACCCTAGCCATGACAGACAGACTAATGCTGCATCTACGCCTATCCCTAGGCATGACCCTCAAACTAATGCTCCATGTAAGCCTAGCCATGTCCCTCGGACTAATGCTGAATGTAAGCCTCGCCCTAGGCATGACCCACAGACTAATGCTGCATGTAAGCCTAGCCCTAGGCATGACTCACAGAACGATGCTGCATGTAAGCCTAACCCTAGGCAAGACCCTCGGACTAATGCTGCATGTAAGCCTCGCCGTAGCCATGACCCACTGACTAATGCTGCATCTACGCCTAGCCCTAGCCATGACCCTCAGACTAATGCTTTATGTAAGCCTATCACTAGGCATGACCCACAGACTAATGCTGCATGTAAGCCTAACCCTAGCCATAACACACAGGCTAATGCTGCATCTATGCCTAGCCCTAGGCATGACCTGCAGACTAATGCTCCTTGTAAGCCTAGCCCTAGCCATGACCCTTGGACTAATGCTGCATGTAAGCCTCACCCTAGGCATGACCCGCAGACTAATGCTGTATCTAAGCCAAGCCTTAGGCATGACTCACAGACCAATGCTGCATGTACGCCTAGCCCTAGGCATGACTCACAGACTAATGTTGCATGTAAGCCTAGCCCTAGGCATGACTCACAGACTAATGCTTCATGTAAGCCTCGCCCTAGCCATGACCCACAGACTAATGCTGCATCTTCTAGGCCTCACCCTAGGTATGACCCTCAGACTAATGCTGCATGTAAGCCTCGCCCTAGGCATGACTCACAGACTAATGCTGCATGTAAGCCCTAGGCATGACCTACAGACAGACATTTGCTGCATGTAAGCCTAGCCTTAGGCATGACCCACAGACTAATGCTGTATGTAAGCTAGGCCTGGGCATTAAACTCCGCTCCCCTCATGGAGTTTGCAGAGTTTGTCCAACTCCGCGCTCCGCGTAGCGCATGGAGTTCTGAAAAACGCTGCTCCGTGTAGCGGAGCGGAGTTTTTCCTCACTCGTGCTCACCAATGTTAAATAGGTGCGCGTAAGCAAAGAAAATCTTACTCCAGGCCACCTCCCGACAAGAGTTCTCAACGCTGGCGGTCACGGATAGCCGCGACGGCTCGCATTGAGAAACTTTCCATTCGTGCTGAGGAAGCTGCCGCTCGAGTAGAGCATCTACTTGAGCGGCAGAAGGAAGCAGCGCCCACTTGCACTGCGCATGGTGCGGTTTGTGCTGATTTTACAGCACTGGACAAACACCCGGTGCTAAAAATCAGCACGGATGGCGCAAAGTAGCGCAGTGGAGTTTTTTGGTCACTTTGCAGAGTTCTGCATAGCGGAACTTCGCGAACTCCACCCATGCCTAACGTAAGCCTAACCCTAGGCATGACCCACAGACTAATGCTGCATGTCAGCCTAGCCCTAGGCATGACTCGCAGACTAATGCTGTATGTAAGCCTAGCCCTAGGCATGTCCTTCAGACTAATGCTGCATGTAAGCCTAGCCCCAGACATGAATCACAGACTAATGCTGCATGTAAGCCTAGCCCTAGCTATGACCCTTTGACTATTGCTGCATGTAAGCCTAGCCCTAGGCATGACCCTCAGACTAATGCTGTATGTAACCCTAGCACTAGGCATGACCCTTTGACTATTGCTGCTTGTACGCCTAGCCCTAGGAATGACCCTCAGACTAATGCTGCACGTAACCCTAGCCCTAGGCATGACCCACAGACTAATGCTGCAAGTAAGCCTAGCCCTAGGCATGACCCTTTGACTATTGCTGCTTGTAAGCCTAGCCCTAGGCAAGACCCTCAGACTAATGCTGCATGTTAGCGTAGCCCTAGGCATGACTCGCAGACTAATTCTGCATGTTAGCATAGCCCTAGGCATGACCCTCAGACTAATGCTGCAAGTAAGCCTAGCCCTGGGCATGACTCGCAGACTAATGCTGCCTGTTAGCCTAGCCCTAGGCATGACTCGCAGATTAATGCTGTATGTAAGTCTAGCCCTAGGCATGACCCTCAGACTAATGCTGTATGTAACCCTAGCCCTACGCATGACCCACAGACTAATGCTGCAAGTAAGCCTAGCCCTGGGCATGACTCGCAGACTAATGCTGCATGTTAGCCTAGCCCTAGGCATGACTCGCAGATTAATGCTGTATGTAAGTCTAGCCCTAGGCATGACCCTCAGACTAATGCTGTATGTAACCCTAGCCCTAGGCATGACCCACAGACTAATGCTGCATCTAAGCCTAGCCCTAGGCATGACCCTCAGACTAATCCTGCATCTAAACCTAGCCCTAGGCAAGACCCTCAGACTAATGCTGCATCTAAGCCTAGCCCTAGGCAAGACCCTCGGACTAATGCTGCATCTAAGCCTAGCCCTAGGCAAGACCCTTGGACTAATGCTGCATCTAAACCTAGCCCTAGGCAAGACCCTCAGACTAATGCTGCATCTAAGCCTAGCCCTAGACAAGACCCTCAGACTAATGCTGCATCTAAGCCTAGCCCTAGGCAAGACCCTCAGACTAATGCTGCATCTAAACCTAGCCCTAGGCAAGACCCTCAGACTAATGCTGCATCTAAGCCTAGCCCTAGACAAGACCCTCAGACTAATGCTGCATCTAAGCCTAGCCCTAGGCAAGACCCTCGGACTAATACTGCATCTAAACCTAGCCCTAGGCAAGACCATCTAAACCTAGCCCTAGGCATGACCCTCAGACTAATCCTGCATCTAAACCTAGCCCTAGGCAAGACCCTCAGATTAATGCTGCATCTAAGCCTAGCCCTAGGCAAGACCCTCAGACTAATGCTGCATCTAAGCCTAGCCCTAAGCAAGACCCTCAGACTAATGCTGCATGTAAGCCTCGCCCTAGGCATGACCCAGAGACTGTTGCTTGGATATGAATTTACCTTGAAAAAATGAAAAGACAAGAGGCGTTTGGCAAAGCAGGAAAAAATTGGTTTAATTAAATGCAGGGGCTGGGAGAACATCGACAGAGTTGTGTCTGAAGACTGTCTCAATGTACAGAAGTTTTGTCTGATCATATATACGGTTCGTGAGGTACAATAAAACTATTTCACATTCTTGAAAAGTATGTGGGTCTGGGCCTAGTCATAAATCATGAATACAACCATCTGACAAGGGGGACACAGGTGGCTCTCGACCTCGGGGAGTGCAAGTTTGGGCCAGTGTGTATGTGTCCAGATGTACGGCATGGGGAACGCGTAATCACTACGTGAGGTGTGCATGATGTGTCCTGATTGGCTAAGGATTCCTACCTACATGTGGTATCTAACTTTGTGGTATCTTGGGAACGCGCACCTTTGACCAAACGTGTTCTATTAGGTCCAATTTCCTTTGACCTGCTTGTGGTGTAACTACCTATCTGGGATTGATCAAGGTTTTACCTTGCTGCACATTTGTCTTCGGGCTGAGTGTAGTCCCACCTGTGACCTATCAATCAGTAGGCCTGGGTCGCAGGGCCTGTTTGACCATATATATTTCTGACTCGATGTCGATGGGGAGGTCATCTTAGGTGAATTCGACAGCAACGATACAAGTTCGGTAATGCGTCTACATATAACATGGTGGTCATTGATATCATATTTACCGACATTCTCATTGGTATGAGTACAGTTGTCATAGCGTACATCGACATTGTTTTTACTGGTATTGACATTATGCGTGCATATATTATTGCGTACATCGACATTGCATTTATTGGTATTGTTGTTGTTGTGCATTCATATGTCATGGTGTACATTGACATCGCATTCCCCGATATTAACAAGACGAATGCTGCAGCTAAGCCTAGCCCTAGACATGACCCTCAGACTAGTTAACCCTTGACTCACACAAAGAAAAGTCAGACACCAGTCCTGTTCATGTTTCTATTGCTAACCTTAATGTGAAATTTAGAGTATTTCTGTAAAAAAGCTGAGTACACCTATGTTTTGAACAGTGCTTCAAAAATTAAGTATTTCAACTTTAATTTTATTGTTGTTTTTGTTTACCTAACCTGACAGCCTACTTTAAAAACTCCGTAGCAGTGATGCGGCCTGTTCCAGAAAATGGTAGGGTTGTGCTTACTGTTTGTCCTAGATATCTGATACCGTCTGGATCTTTGACAAGGAACACTTTACAGAGAACTCTTTTCTTGCAGATGTATTTTATTGCACCTTCATGGGGCAGACATTTCTTTGGTCTTCTTAAATGGGTCAGTTTTTCTTTTGTTCACCTCACATGGGGCAAATATGATTTTGTTGCGCTCCATGAGATGGATGCACTTTTGTTCATTTCACGTGCATCGGACATTCTTTTGTTCCCCTCACAATACCAGGTGCAAATGTTCTTTTGTTTATCTCACATAAAGTCTTTGCTTTTTTACTCACTAACAAGGGGCAGATGCTTTTTGTTGGCCTCAAGTGTAGTAGTTGTCTCTTTGTTCACTAACAGGGCAGATGCCCCCTTTCAGCTCACACAGGGCAGATAATCCATTGTTTGCCTCACATGGGGTTGTTCACTCACAGGGCAGGTGCCCCCTTTCAGCTCACACAGGGCAGATAGTCCTTTGTTTGCCTCACATGGGGCTGGTGTCTCTTTGCTCACTTCGGACAGCACAGATGGTCTTCTGTTGGCCTCATATGTGGCCGGTGCTCTTTAGGCCACCTAAAATGAAGCTGATGTCTCTTTGTTCACCTCATTTGTGGAAGATGTTATATTATTCACCTCAAGTGAAACATATGTTTTGTTCACCTGACATGGGGCAAATTCTCTTTTGTTCACCGCACCAAGACACGTGTTCTTTTCTTCACCTCACATGTGAATGATGTCTCTGTTCCTCTCACAAGAAGCAGATGTTCTTTTCTTCACCTCACATGTGAATGATGTCTCTGTTCCTTTCACAAGAAGCAGATGTTCTTTTCTTCACCTCACATGTGAATGATGTCTCTGTTCCTCTCACATGTAGCAGAAGCTCTTTGCATCTCCTCAAATGAAGATCTGCTCTGTAAAAGTGGATCTTGTCCCCTACTCTCCAGCTGTGAATTTATTAAATCAATACACAATCCTGGATAATTGTTTTTGCGCCTGGATCAGTTGGAGGCCGGAGCCATGAATAACATTTCACAAATACAAAAAACACAAACGTGTACAGAGTGGTGGTAGACACTGAGGGGCAGCACAGCACGTTACCTTACTTTGCTGCGTCACAGGAAAAGGGCAAAAATGCATCGTATTGATCCAATACTGCGTATTCCTGTCCTTCCCCCTTCGCTGATGCCTTTTCGGCAGCATAGCGCCCACGCAGGCAGGATTGTTTTTGCGCAGGAAGGGGCGCCTTCCTTCGCAAACATAATCCTAAGAGGTATTTTCCTATTTCTAGGTGTGCTATATTCGGACACCAGTGGCCTCATTCATAATGAACTGGCATAGGGCAGCGCTGCCAGTCTTTTTGCTGCACTGCACTATGCCAATTCGAAAGCGCAAAAATGCACCGTGTTTAGAAGATACGGTGCATTCCTGTCCTTTCAGCCAGGGCTGGTGCAGAATTAGGTGCCGAGCACCAACACAGGCACCCTTGCACCACGGTGAAAAGGTGCTTGTGTTGTTGGCAGGATTGTTTTGTGTAGGAAGGAACTCCTTCCTGCACAAAAACAATCCAGGGAGGCTTTTTCCTCTTTCTATGTGTGCTGCAGAAATAAAACGAGGAGAAATAAAGATATTTCTCCTCATTACGCCTCTCCTGGGGAGGAACACAGTTTTGACGCATTCCCAGGTTTACAGGTCCTTGTAAATCTGGGAATGTATCAAAACCCATGGGTGTTGATTTGAAAATCCCACCTGCAATGTGATGGAACGACAACCTGATGCAGTGTAAGGCAAATTAGTGGCTTGTGCTGCGTGGCCTTACATCATACCTACAAGGCCATGAAAAGCCACACAAAGTGATTTTGAGTGGCCTCGTAGATATGAATCTGCACTCTCTGCCACTGGAGTTTCATAACAAGTGACATACTGGCAGCACAAGGGGCTTGTATATAAGCCCCCCGGTTTTTCATTGCTCACACCAGAACTTTAAAAAGTAGTTAGCAATTGATATGCTTATTGTCTGACAGCTATCTTTTTATCACAGACAATAAACTATCTTTGAAGAGGTTTACTGGGTATATTACACCTCCGAGGAACACACTTTTCGATGCATGGTTAGTGATTGGAACATTTACATTTCTATAAACAAAGCAAATGAAACTTTTAGCCTGTAAACTTCAGGCCAAATATATTAGAGACAGGGTTCAGTGGGTGACTGGTGCAAAGGGAACATGAAAACAATGGACAGAGACATTTAAAATACCTTTATTACCTATTCCAGCACATTAATGGAAGCAGAGGTTCTCACCTCCCTTGGCACCGAGTGATATGGAGGCTCCCACTTCCATTGGCACCGAGTGATATGGAGGCTCCCACCTCCCTTGGCACCAAGAGATATGAAGGCTCCTAACTCCTTTGGCACCAAGAGATATGAAGGCTCCAACCTCCCTTGGCACCAAGAGATATGAAGGCTCCAACCTCCCTTGGCACCAAGAGATATGAAGGCTCCAACCTCCCTTGGCACCAAGAGATATGACGGCTTCCACCTCCCTTGGCACCGAGAGATATGAAGGCTCCAACGTCCCTTGGCACCGAGTGATATGAAGGCTCCCACCTCCCTTGGCACCAAGAGATATGAAGGCTCCAACCTCCCTTGGCACCAAGAGATAGGAAGGCTCCAACCTCCCTTGGCACCAAGAGATATGAAGGCTCCCACCTCCCTTCTCACCGAGAGATATGAAGGCTCCCACCTCCCTTGGCAACGAGATATATGGAGGGGCTGAACCTTTATTACCTATTCCAGCACATTGATGGAAGCAGAGGCTCCAACCTCCCTTGGCACCAAGAGATATGAAGGCTCCCACCTCCCTTGGCACTAAGTGATATGGAGGCTCCAACCTCCCTTGGCACTGAGTGATATGGAGGGGGTGAGTTTTCACTCTAACGGATGAACAGGAGGATAAGCTAGGGCAGCCTCTTAAACTGTAAGAGGGGATCTCTTGCATTGCTGAGCTTAAGAACAAGAAGTCCCCGGTCCCAGTTGGTTCTCACTTCTGTTCCTCACCTTGATTCTGACCAATCTCGTCATCCCCTTTGTGGAGCAACATCTTATAGCTGACTCAGGGGCACATTTATCAAGGGTTTGGCATCACCCTTGCGCCTTTCAAGGGGGTGAAAGGGTGACACAAAACCTAAGTCAAATTTCTCAAGCCACGCAAGGCCACCGTGCTTGTCCCTGCATGGCTTGATAAATCTGGAGTAACGCAGCCCAAATCACTGCCTTGCACTACTCTGCCCCAGGGAGGGGTTCCGTGGGTGGAGCGTGGGTGTTCCATGGGTGGAGCGTGGGAGTTCCATGGGTGGAGCATATCCATGTACCATGGGTGGAGCGTGGACGTTCCATGGGTGGAGCGTGGGTGTTGCATGGGTGGAGCGTGGGTGTTGCATGGGTGGAGCGTGGGTGTGCCATGGGTGGAGCGTGGGAGTTCTATGGGTGGAGCATGGGTGTGCCATGGGTGGAGCATGGGCGTTCCATGGGTGGAGCGTGGGTGTTGCATGGGTGGAGCGTGGGTGTTCCATGGGTGGAGCGTGGGTGTGCCATTGGTGGAGCGTGGGTGTTCCATGGGTGGAGCGTGGGTGTTCCATGGGTGGAGCGTGGGTGGAGCGTGATTGTTCCATGGGTGGAGCGTGGGTGTTCCTTGGGTGGAGCGTGGGCGTTCCATGGGTGGAGCGTGGGTGTTCCATGGGTGGAGCGTGGGTGTTCCATGGGTGGAGTGTGGGTGTTCCATGGGTGGAGCGTGGGTGTTCTCACACATCCACCCATGGAGTTTTGTGCATTCCCAGGTTCACCTTTATAGACCTGGGAATGCATCAAAATGCTTCACCTTCTCAGTTGAGTCTTAATGAGGAGAAATATATTTATTTCTTCTCGTTTTTTCCTCTTCTGCAGCACACAAAGAAAGAGATAGTGACTCAGAAGATTGTTCTAGTGTAGGAAGATGCCCCTTCCTGCACAAGAGCAATCCTGCCTACAATACTGGCACCCTTGCTCTATGACACAAAGGTGTCTGCATTGGCACATCACAGCACATTGTGCACCAGTGCAAGGAAAGGACAGGAATGTGCCATATCATGTGAATTATGGCACATTCTTGCCCTTTTCTTTCATGCAGAGCAGCAAGGTGGCTTGCTGTGTGAACATTTGATAACTATGCCCCTCAATGTGTGAGGCTGTGGCTATCCTGAAATTTGATATAGACCTGAGAGGATGCAGCTCTTCACCCTATTTCACCATTGAATGTAGATATGAAGCTGTTCGTGGGGATACTGATGGCTAGATTGGGCCCACATCTGCCAGGGCTGGTGGACCCGGTTGAGTTTCATTCATGGAGTGAAACTACAGGAACAATACCAAGAAAGTTATGCACATTACCAATAACGTCCATAGGACCAGGAAAAATGTGATATTGCTTTCTCTCGATGCAGAGAAAAGATTTGATTGGCTTCTCTGGCAGTTCATGGAGGACACCATGAAGAAATTTGGTTTGGAACTAAATCAAAGTTTGGCTTCTCTGCAATTATGAGAAGCGCTGCGCCTGTGTAGGAGTTAATGTGGGCACATGCCCGTCCTTCCTGATTAGATATGATATGAGTAAGGGATGCCACTTATGCTCTCGTCTGTTCACCCTCACACCTGAGATACTCGATTTAAGGATCCTGCACAACATGGCCATGCAGGCACTCAAGAGGGACAAGAGTTATGTGAAGTAACAATGTAAGCAGGTGATGTTCTAATAGTAACAGAGTCCAGGAGTCTCTCCAGCCCGACTGAAGCAGGAGGCGCATGGCTAGGAAGTGGTCTCAGGGTCCAAGGTGATCCTCCACCAATCGCAGCCGCGGAAGCTGTCCCCAGCACAGGTCCAGGTAGAGGAGTCGAAGGCTCACTTCCTTCCGGTGGGCGGTCCTCCCCACTCAACAACTGGGGTGAGGGAGTGAGGGGGCAATAAGGGTGGGTCTTCAGTCCTGCACTTGAGAGGGCACTGATGGCTTGGACGACTGGCACCAACTGAAAGGACCGCCCTCCGAAGACCCTACTTTGAATGCACGATATCCCCTCCCAGTCTCATCTCCTGCAACTAAAAAACTTCAAAGTGCAATAGGGATTTTGAGAAGGGTCCGTGACTGGCCAGATAAACCCCCAAGGCAGGAGGACTGGGTCTGAAAAACATTCCTAAATATTATCAGCCTCATAACTATGATTTCTGAGAGAGTGGCAGCATGACAAAACCGAAAAACACTGTTGCTTCATCGATCAAACACTGGCAGGAACTCATATAGGGAGAGTGAGGTAGGCAGACACGAACCTCAGAGCTGGGGCCTCACTCCACGCTGGCCACCAGGTCCACTCTGGTTGGATCAATCAATCAGGGAATTGTAAGCACGCTACTCACCGTTGAGTGTCTCTAGGCCCTGAGGGGGGGTCCGCAGATCTATTTAGCCGAAGAGCCAGGTCTTGACGGTCTTCCTGAAGGTGTTCAGGGAGGGGGCGCATCTGATGTCTGCCGGTAGCTCGTTCCAGGTCTTGGCTGCAATGTGAGAGAAGGATCTTCCACCTGCTCTGGCTCTGTGGATGCGCGGGGTTTCGGCCAGTGCGAGGTTGGAAGATTGGAGGTTTCTTTTGGGTACGTGGAAGTTGATTCTGTCGTTGAGGTATTTGGGTCCGTTGTTGTGTAGGCATTTGTAGGCGTGAGTGAGGATTTTAAAAGTGACTCTTTTCTCCATGGGGAGCCAGTGGAGACTTCGTAGGTGTTGGCTGATGTGTCCGTGTCGGGGGATGCCGAGGACGAGTCTGGCGGCGGTGTTCTGTATTGTCTGGAGTTTGCGGAGTAGGGACTTGTTGATGCCAGCGTAGAGTGCGTTTCCATAGTCCAGTCTGCTGGTGATGAGTGCGTGGGTGACTGTCTTCCTTGACTCAGGGGGGATCCACTTGAAGGTCTTGTGGAGGATGCAGAGGGTGTTGAAACAGCTGGAGATGACATGCGATAGTCTGGGGAGCCTAGGGGGACCCATCGTCCTTCTTTTCCGGATTTTGCTCCAATTTTTTCAATTCAATGTTTGTCCCGCCCTTGAACCTCCCCATTCCAGGCTTCGAAGACGGACAGATGGATCCGGTTTTGGGGTCTCTTTGATGAGGCAGGGATCATGGATTTTGGCCTCCCAAAGAGGGAATTCCACATACCTGAGGAGAAAAGTTCCACTCCTGGCAAATTCACAACTGGGTTATGTAACTCTTGATGACATCACACGCACCCTGACACCTGACAACATTTGAAAGATGGATGATCACAAAGGCGGCAGACAAAGGGGTGGAGTCTAACATCTACAGTTTCTCAATAAAGGTGGCACTTGGGAAGCACCTGGCATGTGTCGGGTGGGAGGGGGTTGGGAAGTGCTCTTTCATATCAGGATTAGGAACAGATTTACACAAGATCGCACAGCTCAAGCCATCTCAACTACAGAGAGTTCACTTAAAATACCTAGCTATTGGAACCATAATTCAGACTGATGCTGGCGGGTTTGCAGTGAAAAGGGCACCCGCGTCCACATATTGTGGGGTTTCCTGAGGGTGCCGAGTTTCTGCACAGAATTCTAGGATGCAGTGAAGGATAGGTTTGGCCATGATACACCCAGATGCTGGTTTACGTGTTACGGGGGCTGCCCGACTGTCTTATATATCAACTCTCCCCTGCAAGGCTGACACATGTCTATGGCCCTATCAGAAGCCAGGCAAGCTATAGGGCACTCTGGGACAGGGGAGGCTACCTACAGACCAGGAGTAGACGTAAGGAAACTTTTATGGGTTGGAGAATACAGCGGAGATGGAAACCCAACACCAAAGTCACTTTGAGATCATAGGGGCCATTTCCTAGATTTTTCTTTCCAAGGAATTTAGAGAGCTGACATGTCCCTACTGTCTGTAGGGGCTGAGAACCATCCCAGCTAGAAGACCCAGAGGAGGGAGAGGGAGAGGGGAAGTGATGGTGGAGACCCAGGGAAGGAGGGTGAGAGGGGAAGTGATGGTGGAGACCCAGGGAAGGAGGGGGAGAGGGGAAGTGATGGTGGAGACCCAGGGAAGGAGGGGGAGAGGGCAAGTGATGGTGGAGACCCAGGGAAGGAGGGGGAGAGGTTAAGTGATGGTGGAAGGAGGGGTGGTTAGGTGTGGGGTCATCACATGAACAATCTTGCAGACTTCCAGGTTAGTGAGATTGGGTGAGGGAGGGATGGAAGGGAGGGGGGTGGTCTTTGTTGGTTTACGGTTGAGGTGGGGGATAGATTTATTATTTCAATTTATGTCCTTAAATCTTCTAAATCACGGCGCGGCCTCTGGAATGTAGGCGCTGACGGTTGCTACACAAAAAACAAATAAAAAGAGTTAATTAAGAAATAAATGGAAAGCCAAGAAGAGAGAACTCACCTGGAAACCCACTAGCCTAGTATGCACAGGCTGCTTTGTTACACCTGGACAAGCCACGGAAGGGCTGCTTTTAGAAGCTGTTTCAAGTGTCCAGTTGTTTGCTATTGAAGAGGACAGTAGTGTGGCACTGATCTGTTCAGGGGTGCGCCACTGGCATTCACACAGAGGTTGGGTGTGGGGAGGTAAGTGGCTGTGGACGGTTTGGGAGACAAGCAGAATGACAAGTAGACTGCTGGTCTTTGATGTGAAATATTGTAACAAGAGGTTTTCTAGGTTGTGTAAAGAAAGGCGGTGTGATGAGAAGTTGGACTAAGCTTAAGGGTGTTGATTTTAATTTATTTGAGTACCTCTTTGAAAAACCAACTAAGATAACATGGACCCCTTTGTGGCTCTCGTGAGCACCGCTTAATGTCATCTCTGAGGCAAATCTCATTATGCAAATCACACAATAGACTCAAAACAGTAAATATATGAATATCTCTCAGTGGCAGCCTTTCCCATATCCCTCACAGCTTCCCTTACTGTCCGCCTTGAAACAATACTGAAGCGCTATACATTAGCCCTTTCATTACGTCAGCATAATTTGTGTAGTTGTAGTTATCTTGTGTAATGAAATTTACATATAATGCCAAAGGTTATGCTATAATGCCACGTCATCTAACAAGAATTCTATTCAGGGAAAAATCCAAATGGCAAAAGCATAGACACTCCCCTCCCCCCCCATCAGAACAAACGCGAGTCACTTATTCAAAATGCGAGCGGTCGTTCTTCAACAATCAATATATATTTCGGGTTGATATTTAGCCTGAAGGACAGTTCGGTCATTTTTTTTTTTAACAAAACTGCAGCTTTGAATGCGAGAGGCAGTTCCTTTAATGCCGAAAATCAACTTGAACACACATTATTGAGTTGAATTTGTTTCTCAGCGGACCCCTCAGGTCATTTTTTTAGCATGGAACACATTTTTCTTTTTCTTTTCTTCCCAGGAGGAAAACCCCTTAGAGACGGCGAGAATGCACTTCATCAGTAACAACTTCCTCTTCCTGTCCTGGAGACTCCGCCCTCTGCTTTGTTCTGCCCTTGGTCACTTTGGACTTGGATTTTGAAGGGAACACATCACTCTCTTCTTATGTTCAATCTCTGCTGCATTTAAGCCCATGGAACTTTTCCTTTTTGGGAGAAACTCAAGTTCAATGCCGTCATTTTCAAAACGTTTGTTGTTTGAGGAACGGAGGCAACACTATCTTTCCTTTTCTTCTGTTTTTTGTTTGTTTGTTTATTGCTGGATGGAATGGAATTCTGGAGTGGGGCGCATTTTGGATTATAATTTTTTAAGGGTTATTGTTTGTACAATTTTGTGATGGTGGAGGCCTGGGGTTAAATAAACATTTTCTCCATATCCTTTTTGTGAATTTTTGTCCAAAATGTGTCTTTATACTGTTGTGTGTTTTTCTTTTTGGGACCTGGTCTGCTGCAGACCTTTCTATCTCTGCAGCACACATAGAAAGAGCAGATCGCCTTTAAAGGTTGTATATGTGCAGGAAGGTGTCCATTCCTGCACATAAACAATCATTCCCTGCAACACAGACACCATTGCACCATAGAGCAAGGGTGCCTGCGTTGCAGGGATGATTCCCTGCCGTAGCCACCCTTGCACTACAGTGCAAGGGTGTCTGTGTTGGCGCTAGGCAGCTATTTTTAGCATCAGCGCAATCGAAAAGACAGGGGTACACACTATTCTTGTGAATAAGGCGCAACCCTGCATTTTTTAAATGACGCAGTGCTTCAAACTTTGCCACTGCGTCGTGTTGTGCCATTTCCTTGTGAATATACCCCTCCGGTTTTTTTGTCTGCATGTGCATGTTGGTGGCTCGTTGGCAGTGGCTTCACAAGCCTAGGCTCATCTATCCAGACATGTTCCTTTCTTCTGATCCATGTG